>JAJTUV010001734.1:0-260850 GCA_021653895.1 Mastomys natalensis | reverse complement strand
GAAAGTAATATTTATCATTATGTTATCTAATTAGATTTTTTAAAGCATCTATACTCAATATATAGATAGATATAAAGGTAATGAATGTCATATTTATAATTCTAAAATAAGCGAAATATAATCATTTGGTTGAGTTGTATTCATTTTGGCATTCAGACATTTAATCATCCCTAAAGTATATGTTTTATAGCTATAAAGCTCGTTATTTTTAAGTATAGTACTCTAATCCTTCATTTATAATTTAATTGACTGTACAATATATACTAATTTTATTATTACTGTATGAAATAATATTTTATAAAAGTTACTCTTTAAAACAGTTACTTAAACATAAACAAGAGTGATACACCTATACTATTCTTGGGCACATACCCAAAAGATGCCCCACAATGCCAGAGGGGCATGTGTTCCACTATGTTCATAGCAGCCTTACTTGTGATAGCCAGAAGCTAGAAACAACCCAGATGTCCCACAACGGAAGAATGGATACAGAAAACGTGATTCATTTATACAATGGAATACTACTCAGCTATTAGGAATAAGGACATCATGAGTTTTGCAGGCAAATAACTAGAAAATATCCTGAGTGAGATAACTCAGACCCAAAAGGACATGCATGGTATATACTCACTAATAAGTGGATATCAGCAAAAAAAAAAAAAAAAAAAAAAAAAAAAGTACGTAATACCCAGGATACAATCCACAGAACTCAAGCAGGTTAACAAGCCGAAGGGTCCAAATGAGGATGCCTCAGTCCCACTTGGGGGAGGGGGGAGAAAGTAATCACGGGAGGAGGGCAGAAGGAGGGAGGGACATGGGTGGGAAAGGAGACAGGGAGGGAAAAAGGGGAACATGATCAGGTACTGGGGGAGGGGGGAACAGGACAGAAGCCCTGGGGGCCAGCAGAAAGATTGGAAACAGGCAACCTTGGGAAGTTGGGGAGGGGTCTCCAGAATGTACCAGTGACCTGGAGGTGAGACTCTCAGGACTCAAAAAGAGAGGGACCTTAGATGAAAAGCCCTACAGTGGGGAGAAGGAACATGTGGAGCCCGCCTCCAGTAGAAAGTCAGTGCATCAACTGGAGGGTTGGGGTTGCCATCCCATAGTCAAACACTCTTGTCCCAGAATTGTTCCTGTCTGGAAGAACTGCAGGGACAAAAAAATAAAAAAAAATAGAAAAAGGAAAAAAAAAAAAAAGAGGAGAGGAGAAACTGAGGGAAAGGAGGTCCAGTGACCAGCCCAAATTGGGATCCAGCTCAAGGGGAGGCTCTAAGGCCTGACACTATTTGTTATGGTGTGCTTAGAGACAGGAACCTAGCCTGGCTGCCTGAGAGGCCCAACATGCAGCTAAAAGTGTCAGATGCAGATACTTAAAACCAACCAATGGACAGAAGCCAGGGACCCCTGTGGTTGAATTAGGGAAACTCTGAAAGAAGCTGAGGAGAAGGGTGACTCTATAGGAAAGACCAGTAGTCTCAACTAACGTGGACCCCTGAGATCCCTCAGACACTGAGCCACCAACCAGGCAGCAAACACCAGCTGATATAGGCCCCGAACACATATACAGCAGAGGACTGCCTGGTCTGGCTTCAGTGAGAGAAGATGCAACTAACCCTTGAAAGACTTGAGGCCCCAGGGAGTGGGGAGGTCTGGGAGAAGGATAACGACTGGATTGTAAAAAAAAAAAAAAAAAGATTTAAAAGCAAAAAAGAGTAATAGGAACATCTTGAAACAAACTAGGTACCTGCTTACATAATTAGATAAAAAATTAAGAGTTATAAATGGTTTTATATAAATAAGACAGGAGTAAGGGGATAATCATGATTTCTTTGATACATACCCCATTTCATACAAAATAGAATTCCATAAAAATTTCATGAAACGTCTATTTCTAACAATCAAATTATATTTTAAATGAACTAGGTATGTGAGCAATATGGTAATTGTCAATCAAATTTTAACAGGTAAGCATAACCACGTGACTTCAATTTTTCCCTAAGTACCGATGTTTCAACTCATAGTAAGCAAGGCCCGCATGTAGTGTATGTATGAACACGTGTGTGTTGGGGAGATTCCTGTTAAGGAGCTGAACTCTACCATATTTCAAGTTCTAAACATAACCAATCTAAATACAATCACTTGGTTAATTTGTACTTAGTGTACCTGTGAGAACATGTTGAAGCCAGAGACTAATACTGGGATTTCTTCCTCAATCACTTCTCCAACCCACTTTCTGAGACAGCACTGAACCTGAACCTTGTCATTTGAATTAAACTGCTGTCCAGAAATCCCCCAGGACGCACTTATCTTCGCTGTCTGAGGGAGTGCTAGAAGTAGACATGTGACCACACTTGGGTTTTCCCTGGGTACTGAAGTCAGAATTCAAGTTCCCCTGCCGCACAGCAAGCCCCTGACCCATGGAGCTCGCTCCCAGTCCCATATTTTTACTTGGAGGTAGAGTCTCACTAAATTGCCCAGGGCAGCTTCTGTACTTGTACTTCAGTGTTCTATAGTGAGAGCTTTGGTTTCTGTAGGAGGAACTTAGCCAACAGCCCAGCTGCAGTGCTGGCGCACACACTGCTGATACTTCTCCTCTGAACCAACCTAGAAACTGCCTTCATGGCCAGAGACCACTGAAGCTGGATCAAGCAATGGAGTGAGCCAATGAGATGCTGGGAGTGAGGTAGGCCTATAGAGGTCTACATCTCCTTTCCATTCTAAATTTTCTCTCTCATGTAGTGTTGAGGCTTAGAAGAGATAAGGGTGGAATAAGGGTTAAGAAGGAGATAGGGATATAAGAACCTAATAAAAAAACAAATAGGCCAACCATGTTCCAAGTGGGTGGACTGTTACTTCTAGCTTCCCTAGCCTCGCCTCAGAACTAGCTGCCTACGTCCTGAGATGGAACTCAGTGTAATACTTAGACTAGGCAAGTGCCTCTCACTGAGCTGTGCGCCCAGCCCTAGTTATTTACATTTTAAGGAAGATGCTAAAATAAGAATCTGTTGTTGAAGATATGCCATGATCAGAATTCTTAACAAAGCCAACCTTATTAATGACTGTATCATGAGAATTACCATTTGCTTATAGGATCTCCTGAAGGGAGCAGTAAACTATAATATATAAATCAAATCTAAACCACTGACTGCTTCTTAAGAAAAGATCTGTAGACATATAGTCAAATATGCTGATTTAATTAATGGTTAGGGCTGCTTTTACCTTTCAGTGGCAGAGCAGAATGGTTTCAATAAATACCTTGACAGGCAGAATAGGCCAAAAGTATTTCCTACCTGGCCTTTCAGGCTATTCTGACTCTACTAAGGGCTACTCACAAGAGCTCAGAGATGGCCAGGCTTCTTTTACCAACACAACCGATACTGGGTTTTGACAAATGAAAAACTAAGCAAACTACTGAGTTTATAGGAAAATATGTGAGAAAATGATCCTATCAAAAAGTTAACACTACAATGAAAATAGATATTTTCCTTCCAATAACCTTGTTATTGAAGCTTCTTCATAAACATTTTGTGATGTTTGAAAATAATAATGAACTTGTAAATTATCTGATTTGACTCAGATACTTACCAGTTCTATAATTAGGGGATTTACAGAAAAATGAAACGACTCTTGCTAGATCTGTGTTGCATAGTCAAGAGAATATTTATATAGAAAAACCAAAATCATAAAAAAGCCACTTACATATCAGTGAGTGAAATTTCAGACCAACTACAGCAAACAACACTCCTAAGATAAGTGCTTGTCTCAAAACTGTAACTTTGTAATTACTTTGTTTGTCCCTACAGTCTCTGCAAAAAACCAATTTTCATTACTGTTTTTACCTTGAGATCACGATACACAATCTTTCCAGAATGTAGATAGTCCAAAGCAGAGACAATTTCTGCACCATAGAAACGTGTGCGGTCCTCAGAGAACACCCGCTCTCTCGACAAATGGAAAAACAGCTGCAGGGTAAACAGCAGGGACAGGATTGTAATAATTACTGATTTAGTGGGGGAAATTAACACAAACATAAAACACCTCTCATCACCATATTGTGATGATAGATAGTGTACTCTCAGTGGACACTGAGCACTCTAAGACAGCAGCTGGCTTATCTTTTGCAGGTTTCCAAGGGGAAACTGCGAGCTGTTAAATCAGCGTTTTAATCAATATACCAATCTTGTTTAAGGCATTCTGCTTGCTACCCATTTAACCTTCCGGTACCAGAGGAAAAAGTATGCATCATTAGATTGCATTTCCTTCTAAGTATACTGCTGTTCCACTCTTACAAGGAATAAATATTGACATTATCAAAATAAATGAATACAAGCAGGGGTATGGTATTTTTATTTAATTATTTAAGTTATATTTCATTTCAAGGAAAAATATGGACTTACTCAAACTCAGTTATGTAAGCTAGTCATAGTCTAAATTGCTATTTCTCGTATTTCTAGAAATACTTTCAAAGTTTGAAATAACATTTGCTGTAATATGTATTTTCAAGATTTTAATGCGTTATGTTTAACACTGCTAAACTGGGCTAAGAGGCCTCCATCACTCCTGATATGGTTTGGAAAGTATAATCCTTTCTTTTTTTTTTAACTGGATATTTTCTTTATTTACATTTCAGATGTTATCACCTTTCCCGTACCCCTCAAGCCCCTTATCCCATCTCCTGTCCCCCCTGCTACTATGAGGCTGGCCCCCACCCTTGAATTCCCCTATACTGGGGCATTGAACCTTCACAGGACCAAGGGCCTCTTCTCCCACTGATGCCCAACAAGGCCATCCTCTGCAACAAATCCATCTAGAGCTATAGGTCCCTCCATGTGTACCCTTTGGTTGGTGGTTTAGCCGTGAGCTCTGGGGTGGGGGTGGGGGTCTGGTTGTTTGATATTGCTGTTCTTCCTATGGGTTGCAAATCCTTTCAGTTCTCTAACTCCTTCCCACACTCAGTCCAATGGTTGGCTGTGAGCATCCACTTCTGTATTGGTCAGGCTCTGGCAGTGCCTCTCAGGAGACAGCCATATCAGGCTCCTATCAGCAAGCACTTCTTGGCATCCACAATAGTGTCTGTGTTTGGTGACTGTATGTGGAATGGATCCCCAGGTAGGGCAGTCTCTAGGTGGCCTTTCCTTTAGTCTCTGCTCCACACTTTGTCTCCGTATTTGCTCCTGTGAGTATTTTTCATTTTTAACTGTGATCTCCTATGATCTTGTAAGTTATAAACCCATTCATTTCCTAGTTGATCAAAGGTATGCCAACAGTCAAAAAATATCTACTGGGGTCTTACTGTGACCACAAACTCAACTCTAGCTTTATGAAACTCTAAGTCCTATCATTTAGTAATTAACATCTAGATCTTATTTCTCAGCAGAGGGAATGGTTCAGAACGACAGTGTTGGCCTAACATTTGCAAGGCCCTGTGTTCCACTCCCAGTACCACAAAAAGCTAAACAAACAACACTAAACATAACATAAAAACATCTAATTTCTTAGAATATCAAATGTCAACAAGCTGACCTGAAAAACTAGTAACTGATATTCAATCTTTGTTGAACTATGATACTTTATTAGGAAATCTGCCAAGATTGCTAATCTAAAATACCTTCATCCTATATAAACATAAGTACAATAAGTTTGATTTTTGTGTTTATACAATACATATTTAAATACAATTAAGAGATTAAATATGAATTATAATAAAATATATATGCTCGTAAAATCAAATTATGTAGACCTGGTGATAAACATTAGTATCTAGTTTACAAAATTCAAAGAATTTCAGTACAAATGCAGGACAAATAATAAATGGGGGAAAAAAGTAACGTGGCAAGAATGAAAGGCTGTTTAGTCCTGAATAAATCACTAAGATGTCAAGGTGGCCATGCAAAACATGTCTGTGATAAAGAAAAATCAATCAGAGAAATGTGCCTTTAAGTGTAAGGTCAGAAAATACAGATTTCCATAAAGATCACTAATTCATAATAAATTGCTAAGAATTATGGCTTACCAAGGCTTCTTCCACATAAAACAGTGGTGCTGAGTAACTTAGAATTCTTATGCATCCATTCCTTCTTCCTTTTTCCTACCCCTATCTCTGCTTAAATTATTTTTAAGACAACTTTGTGTATGATCATTGACCCAAATAAAGATAGGGGAGAAAGAGTTTTGATATTGCTAAAACTTACTGGAAAATACATTAGTTATATTAGTAGCAACAATTTGGGAGACATAAACTATAATGTTCCCTACTTTATTACCATGCTTTGTCAAGTCTGGGACATCATGCTGAGACGGCACTGATGTTTTATTTCTGAAGAATCAATAATCAAAACAATTATGAAAAATATGGTATCTGCCATGCTGAGTCTAACATGCCAGTGGTGTTGACGGCTGCTGTGATAACATTGTTGCTTCAATATTCTTTCAAGTCTCCAGATTTCTTTAGAAAAAAATCAATTTTACCACTGGCTATCCACTGACAAAAGAGATAAAAAGCCTCTCTAAATTAATATAATGTATTCAAGATTCTAGATCTTTATATAAATGATACAGCTATATTTTGTCTGCCAGCCAGCTTCCATAAAAATATCAGCTCAAGTTTTATAATTAAGAGGAAGAACTCGGTATTTTAGAATTCACTGCCATATGATGTCTACTTTTGCTACTTTATGGAATTTACTCGTGATTTATAATTGCAAAGTCCAATGATCTATTTATAATCAGTTCCCCTTGTTGTTTTGGAGGTTAGGACACTGCCTGTATTCTCTTTCTTGGCTGTGGCTTAACAGCTCTCTTCTTTAATGCCCAACCTTTGTGGATCATTGTGTCCACTCTGTTGTTAAACTAACATGTCAATCTAACATTCATTAATGACTATCAATTACCGTAAAGTAACCCTGCAGTACACCAGGACAAGGAAAAAAGGATACAATAACTTTCTTTCTTTTTTCTTTTAAAATTATTTCATTTATTTACATTCCAAATGTTGCCCCCCCCTTCCTGATCTCCACTCAACAAGTCCCCCATCACAAGCTTCCACCCTTTGGCTCTAGGAGGGTACTCCCCCACCAACCCACTCCTGCCTTACCCCTCTAGCATTCACCTCTGCTGGAGCAACAAGCATACATTTTTCTTGGATATTTTATTTATTTACATTTCAGGAGTTATCTCCTTTCCCCATTCCCCCTCCCAGAAACCCCCTCCTCCTGCTTCTATGAGGGTGTGCACCCACCCATCCACCTCCAACCTCCCTGCCCTCCAATGACCGACCCCACACTGGGGCATCCAGCCTTCACAGGACCAAGGACCTCCTCTCCTATAAATAAGACTGCTATGAACATCGTGAGGCATGTGTCCTTGTTATATTGGAGAATCTTTTGGGTCTATGCCCAGGAGTGGTATAGCTGGGTCCTCAAGTCCAATTTTCTGAAGAACCATCAGACTGATTTCCAGAGTGATTTCACCAGTTTACAATCCCACCAACAACGGAGGAGTATTCCTCTTTCTCCACATCCTCTCCAGCATCTGCTATCACCTGAGTTTTTGATCTTGGCCATTCTGACTGGTGTGAGGTGGAATCTCACGGTTGTTCTGATTTGCATTTCCCTGATGACTAAGGATGCTGAACATTTCTTTAGGTGTTTCTTGGCCATTCCAGTTTCCTCAGTTGAGAATTCTTTGTTTAGCTCTGTACCCCATTTTTGAATAGGGATATTTGGTTGTCTGGAGTGTGATTTCTTGAGTTCTTTGTATATATTACATATTAGCCCTCTATCAGATGTAGGATTGGTAAAGATCTTTTCCCAATCTGTTGGTTGCCATTTTGTCCTGTTGACAGTGTCCTTTGCCTTACAGAAGCTTTGCAATTTTATGAGGTCCCATTTGTTACTTCTTGATCTTAGAGCATAAGCCATTTGTGTTCTGTTCAGTAACTTTTCCCCTGGCCCAAGTATTTGAGGCTCTTCCCCACTTTCTCTTCTATTAGATTCAGTGTATCTGGTTTTATGTGATGGTCCTTGATCCACTTTGACTTGAGCTTTGTACAAGGAGTTAAGAATGGATCGATTTGCATTCTTCTACATGCTGACCTCCAGTTGAACAAGCATCATTTGTTTAAAGTGCTGTCTTTTTTCCACTGGATGGTTTTAGCTCCTTTGTCAAAGATCAAGTGACCATAGGTATGGGGGTTCATTTCTGGGTCTTCAATTCTATTCCACTCATCTTGCTGCCTGTCTCTGTACCAATACCATGCAGTTTTTAATCACTATTGCTCTGTAGTACAGCTTGTAGTCAGGGATGGTGATTCCCTCAGAAGTGGTTTTATTGTTGAGAATAGTTTTCACTATCCGGGGTTTTTTGTTATTTCAAATGAATTTGCAAATTGCTCTTTCTATCTCTGTGAAGAATTAAGTTGGAATTTTGATGGGGATTGTATTGAATCTATAGATTGCTTTCGACAAGATGGACATTTTTACAATATTAATCCTGCCAATCCATGAACATGGGAGATCTTTTCATCTTCTGAGATCTTCTATTTCTTTCTTCAGAGACAAATCAATTTAACAGATATCCAAAGAACATTTCATCGTAAAACAAAAGAATATACCTTCTTCTCAGCACCTCATGGTACCTTCTCCAAAACAGACCATATAATTGGTCACAAAACATGCCTCAACAGATACAAGAAGATTGAAATAATCCCATACATCCTGTTAGATCACCATAGACTAAGGCTGGTCTTCAATAACAACAAAAACAATGGAAAGCCCACATATACATGGAAACTGAACAATGTTCTACTCAATGATAACTTGGTCAAGGAAGAAATAAAGAAGTTAAAGACTTTTTAGAATTTAATGAAAATGAAGATACATCATACCAAAACTTATGGGACTCAATGAATGAAGTGCTAAGAGGAAAACTCAGCTCTGAGTGCCTCCAAAAAGAAACTGGAGAGAGCATACACTAGCAGCTTGACAGCACACCTGAAAGCTCTAGAACAAAAAGAAGCAAATTCACACAAGAGGATTAGACAGCAGGAAATAATCAAACTCAAGGCTGAAATCAACCAAGTAGAAACAAATAGAACTATACAAAGAATCAACAAAACCAGGAGTTGGTTATTTGAGAGAATAAACAAGATTGATACAGCCTTAGCCAGAGTTCCCAGAGGGCACAGAGACAGTAACCAAATTAATAAAATCAGAACTGAAAAGGGAAACATAACAACAAAAACTGAGGAAATTCAAAAAAAATCATCATATCCTATTACAAAAGCCTATACTCAACACAACTGGAAAATCTGGATGAAATGGTCAATTTTTTAGACAGATACCAGGTACCAAAGTTAAATGAGGAGCAGATAAATCATCTTAACAGTTCCATAACCGCTACAGAAATAGCAGCCGTCATTAAAAGTCTCCCCACCCAAAAAAGCCCAGGAACATATGGTTTTAGTGCAGAATTCTATCAGACCGTCAACGAAGACCTAATACCAATTGTCTTTAAACTATACCACAAAATAGAAACAGAAGGAACTCTACCCAATTGATTCTATGAAGCCACAATTACGCTCATACCTAAACCACACTAAGACCCAACAAAGAAAGAAAACTTCAGGCCAATCTTCCTTATGAATATCAATGCAAAAATACTCAATAAAATTCTCACAATCCAAGAACACAACAAAACAATCATCCATCATGATCAAGTAGGTTTTATCCCAGGAATGAAGGGATGGTTCAATATTCGGAAATCCATCAACATAATCCACTATATAAACAAACTCAAAGAAAAAACCCACATGATCATCTCACTAGATGCTGAGAAAGCATTTGATAAAATTCAACACCCTTTCATAGTAAAAGTTTTGGAAAGATCAGAAATTCAAGGCCCATACCTAAACACAGTAAAAGCAATATACAGAAAACCAGTAAGCCAACATCAAACTAAATGCAGAGAAACTTGAAGCAATTCCACTAAAATCAGGGACTAGACAAGGCTGTCCACTCAATCATACCTATTCAATATAGTACTGGAAGTCCTAGCCAGAGCAATTAGACAACAAACGGACATTAAAGGGATAGAAATAGGAAAGATTTGCAGATATAATAGTATACTTTAGTGACCCTAAAACTTCCACCAGAGAACTCCTAAACATGATAAACAACTTCAGAAAGTGGCTGGATATAGAATTAATTCAAACAAATCAGTAGCCTTCCTTTACTCAAAGGATAAACAGGCTGAGAAAGAAATTAGGGAAATGACATCCTTCACAATAGTCACAAATAATATAAAATACCTTGGTGTGAAACTAACAAAGCAAGTGAAAGATCTGTATGACAAGAACTTCAAGCATACTCTCTTATTTACAGCTCTGCCTGTGGTTAGGGCTCATTCCAAACTCAGTAACTACCTATAACCTTTCATATAGCAATCAACCCTCAACAAAATGACAAAAAAACAGACATAATCCCCACCATTAAGGAATTCTGCTTCAATGAGGAAGATGCATGTATACTCATGAAAACAGCAGGCTGTAATACATTTTGTGCTGTGATTATTAACAACACTTCTGTAAATAGGATGATTAGGGATATGCCACATATAAAGTTCCCTTAAGCTGTGAAAGACAGGTTTTTTCATTAAAGGAAAACTTGAGACATAAAAGATTACTATAAATATAAATATAAATATTAGTAGAGAACATGGAGTTATGTGGCTAAAGAATAATACACATTTAGAACAAGAGAAAGAGAGAGGGGTAGGAGACGAAGGGAGGGACGGAGACACGGCTAGCTTATTTACAATGTCGCCTACCATGGTATAGTTGGAATTCTATTACGTAGATAATAAGAAGTGTTAAAGCTTTTGCACAGAAACAGATCATATTCTTAAAACTGTGATTAGATCAACAAGTAAACAATAAAAGAATCTGAGGATATACTCAGTTAAATAATTTCTAAAATCACACAAAAGTTACTCATCACCTATTAATACTGACTGCTATAGAAACCTTTTCACATTAAAGGAAAAGTGCTAAGCCATAAGACATGATACTGTGCTGAAACATGGTAAGTACTATTAAAGGCTTTGGAAGAATGTATATGATTGGGAACATCAGAAGGTAATGGATCTTGATGAATGCATCTGAGAGCCACTGGCTAAGGAGACTATAAGCACCCTTCAGGAGAAATCAGTACTCCAGAGGAATTTGAACCAAGGAAGAGATCAATGATGTTGAGGTTTTCTTGTGGCTGGCTGAGTAGATGTTGCTGAGAACAATATAGAGGAAAAATATTAGTGATGGGGACACAGGAGCAATGGGCTTTATTTTGGCCTACTGAAATTTAAATACACAATTGATGTTATAGTTCAATTTTACAAATATTGATACCAAGGAAATTGTTAAAACCAAGAAACTAAATACAATCCTAAAATTCAGTAAAACTGGGGATAGAACCTCAGGGTTCTACTATATTTAAAGTCAGGGACAAGCAACTAAACAAGATACTGATAAGTACTAAACAAAGCACAAACAAACCAAGAACCTGAAGAAAGGAAAACCATCAGGAAGAGGCTTGGGAGACAATCTCTTCATGTTTGAACTTCAATCTTCAGAATTCATAAATAGCCAGGCATGGTGTCATGTGATTGTAAGTCCAACATGGGGGAAGCAAAAGTAGAAGGATCCTTGTGGATCCCAGGACACCCAGCTTAGTCTAATTACGGGTCCCTGAGTTCTAATGAGAGACACTATCTCCATAGGTAAATGACTCCTGAAGACTGATACACATAGGAGTAGTTACATGAGCACATGCGCATGGAGGCCAGAGGACAGCCTCAGGGGTCCTTCCTCAGGTTTTGTGAAGCCGAAGTAGGCTAGGCTGCCTGGCCAGTGGTCTTCAGAAAGCCACTGTTTCCACTTCTCCAACACTGAGATTACAAATGTATGCCACCATGCCCAGCCTTTTCTTCTTGAATTCTAGGAATAAAATTTCAGTTCTTGTGCTTGAGAGACAAGTTTTTTTCTCAACTGAGCTTTCTTCCAGCCCCATCTGCCATATCTTTATGTTTAAAACATTCAAATTCATTGTTAAAGCTATTTCAAAATATAATGTGAATCAGTTAGCTGTAGTCACCTCACTGAGCTACAGAGCCCTCAAACTATTCCTCCTATCAGTTTTTTTTTTTATCTAATTGCTAACCCTTTTCTTTCTCTCCTCTCCAATCCCTTATCTACGACTATTAGACTAGCAGTTTAACACATTTATATTAGCATCTCTGGTCTCCATTTCCAGGAGATGCACATTGCTAGCTTCTACGTAAGCTAGGGGCAGGGAGAGGGGAAGGCCTGGCCTATTTCATGTAATACCTGATCCTCTAGTTGTATTCAAACTTTTACATTAGTTGACTCTTTAATCTAAGAAAATTTCTTCTCTTGCTGTTTATTAATTTTTAAAAACGTCCAGGGGTTAGAAAATATGCTTCAGCAGTTAAGGCGTTTACTGCTCTTGCAGAGGACCATGGCTTTGTTCCCAGTACTCATATACTGTTAACAGTTATCTGTTAACTCCTCTTCTGATCTCCATGGGCAATGCATCCACATGGTGCACACCCAGACAGGCAGGCAGGCAGACTGACATATACAACACACATATCAAAAAATGAGCATAGCTCTAAAAGTATCACCCTACAGTGCTTGAACTACTAAAAATCTACGAGACAAGATAGAGCCCTTGCTACATCCTCAGAGGAAATATGGAGGCTTCAAATGTTCGCATCATAAACAGCATCTAATAGAGTGACTCTTATGCCACTGCTTCAGAGCAAGACTGACGTAAAGTTCTTTTCAATTATTCTAATCAATCCCAGGGATTTTTATGTATAACTCAAAAAATTTTGTTTCAAATTTTGATATTAAGAAGCGGTATCTCTACATTTACATCACATGTCTATAATACTAACCTTTATGAAATAATCCTAAAGAGATAATAAAAGTAATTACTTTTGATTTTTTGCATTGAGTTTTCTAATGAAAATGATTATTGAGATAAGCTTCAATAAATTTTAAAATCACTAAATTAAAATTTTTTCAAAGATATACACACCCTAACTGATGCATAAATCCTAACTTAGAAATTTAAAAAATACAAAAACACAAGGCAATATAAAAACTCTTAAAGCTTAAAACTGAATTATAAGATATTTAAATATAAATGCTGGACACTTCTAACAAGAAGATAAAATAAAGACATTAATGCATAATAGTCAGCAATACATTTCTGTAAGAAAACTGAGATTTGGTAAATACAGGGACATAGAAATATTAGAAATAAACTTGATAAAAATATTTAATTCTCCAGCACTGAACACTGCATTATAAAATACAGGCCTGCCAGGCAAGCTGTGCCACCTGAACAATCAAGATTGTTTATGGGTATAAACAGTAACTCTTTTGATGGATCTGAGTACCGTCCCACAAAAGGCAATTCATGCCTGACAATGTATGCAGAGTCAGAACTTACAGCTACAGAAGGTATGTACTCTAAGAGAGAAACCTTTGCTGCTGTTTTTCAATGGAAACATTATCAAATTGTCTTCTAAACGTTTGTATTTATGCCTACAGATTTGTTTTATTCTCAACCTTGGCAAAATGAGCTTCTTATTGCAGTGAGTACAGTTTAATGCAGGTGCCCTCTAGGGAGAATATTTGGAGGGAGCATTTTCTTGATTAATTACTGAGAAATGCATAGCAAAGATACTACAAAAAGTATACAAAACTAACGAATATTGGATAATATGTTCTTCTATGATCTGTGAGTCATATTAAAGAAGTTAGGGAAATTTTTTTAAAAATTGTAAAATCAAACAAAAAGGAAAAACAACATATCCAAGACTTTAAAATACAGAGAGCTCACTAAAAACTAATGATACAGCTTCAATGCACAAGAAAACAGGAACACAATCAATCTAAAGCATTAAATACAAATAATTATAGAGATCAGAGATCAGGGCAACAATTAATAAATGTAATCTTAAAGGATAATATAAACAACAAAACAAAAAGTAAACATTTGAAATCCCCTCCCTAGACAAATAATCAAAGAGAGACTCAACATAATAAAATTAAAGACAATATAAGACATAACAACAGTGTTAATACGTTTCACGTGCTGAAAATGTATATTCCAATAAAATAGAAAACTCAGGTAAGAGTTTGAAATATTATATACTAAAATTAAACCAATTAGACAGAACAACTTACTTAGATCTCATAAAAGGAATAAATTTGAAATTCTAATATAAATCTCCCAAAATAAAAGCCCCAGTCCAAAACAATTTACTTTCAAACAGAATCACATTTTCCAAAATACAAAGTACATTCCTCAAAAGGTTCCACAAAATACAAAAGGAATTCTATCAAAATCAATCTGGTAAAAAACTAACCTTCATCAAAATCCAAAATAGAAGAAAACAAGAAAGTTATATCCATCCTTAAGTGAATAAACATGCAAACTACTCAATAAAGTATTTGAAAACAAAATGAATAGCATTTTGAAGAAATCCTACATTATAATGAAGCAGGTTTCATTTAGTTTAAAAGATAGTTCAATATATGGAAACTCATTAATAAAAGTGTTTACATAATTAAAAGTTCAAGTTATGCAAAGAATATAAATCATAAACAGAATAAAAATGAAATTCAATATCAAAATATCAACGATCAGAAATAAAAGGCTTTGACGAAGTTCAGTATCCCAAAGTGAGAAAGCTTGGAGAAAATAGGAATACAGTATAATTATGAATCCGAAAAAAAGGAATTTAAACAATATAAATATGCAATGTAACATTAATTGCAGAATTAAATATTTTATTTAAAATAAGAACAAAAGTATCTATCACTATTCTCATATTTATTGTGTCTTTGAATTCTTAACCATGATTAAACAGTACAAATAAATAAGAGATTTGAGTAGAAAAGAACTCAGTTTATCTTTTCTATACTATATATTAAAAAGACTATAAAACACAATCAAAATATTCTTAAGTCTGATAAATTGAGCAGGATTCAAATCAACAAACAAATATCAGTACCTTTCCAATACACAAGTAACAAAATAATGTCATTCACAAAAGCCTAAACAAGAACATTTACCTGGGCGGTGGTGGCACACGTCTTTAATCCCAGCACTTGGGAGGCAGAGACAGGTGGATTTCTGAGTTCGAGGCCAGCCTGGTCTACAGAGTGAGTTCCAGGACAGCCCGGGCTACACAGAGAAACCCTGTCTCGAAAAACCAAAAAAAAAAAAAAGAACATTTACCTAGGAATAATTCTAGCCAGGAAGGAAACACTTGTACAGTGAAAACTTTAAAACACTGAATAAATTAAAGACATTAGAAGAAGAAAAGCTCTTCCATGTTTGTGAATAAACAATTTTTAAAATGGCTACATTACCCAAAGTGTTCTATGTACCAAATGTATTTTCTAGCCAAATTCTAAAGATGTTGTTCACAGACTTAGAGAAAGAAGCCTAGTATCTACATGGAAGCATACATGACTTTGAACAACCAAAGCAATCCTAAGCAAATGGAGCAATACTACAAGTAAAATAACATAAGATCTCAGATTATACCACAGAGCCACAATATCAAAGGTAGCAAGGCCACAACAATAACAAAACAAATACAAAGATAGAGACCAACAGAATGAAATAGAAAAAGCAGAAAGGACCCATGAATCACTTAAAAGCAATAAAAACATACAAAATGGGTAAGAGGCTGACTCTTTAATAAATGTTACTTTACTAAAGGGGCAAAGGAAATAGTTTAGTGGTTAAGAATACTTAACCTTGCAGAGAAATAAGATTCAGTTTCCAGCATACACATAGTAGATCAGAACCATCTGTCACTATAGTTCCAAGGAAGCTGATGCCCTCTTGTAGCTTTCTACTGGCACCAAGTATGCAAGCAGTGCATATATTCATGCAAACAAAACACTTGAGAACATGAAATAAAATATTTTACAAAATGGATCTGGAAAACTTGGGTCTACAAATGCAGAAAAGAGAAACTATGTGTATTTTTCACTTATAAAAAAAATTCAATCCATTTTGAATTCAAAGTCCTGAGACTCTAAAACGACTAACAGAAAACTGCAAGATATATGCACAGTCAATAACTGTCTGAATACAATGTGAATAGCTCCAAATGTAATAGCAAGAATTGATAAACTGGGTTACCTGAAATTAAATTGCCCATGCACAGCAAAGGAAACAATTATTAAAGTGAATAGAAAGCCTTAGAATTGGGAGAAAAGCATTGCTAACTATCCATGTAACAGAGGGTTAACTTTCTGATTATATGAAGAAGTCAAACTATCAAGTAGCAAAAGTTGAAATAATTCAATTATTTGGAAAGGGATAAATAAACTTAAAAAGATAGTTCTTATAAAAGGGTTCAGTATTTAATAAATGTAAACATGTACTTTTTTTTTAGCCAAGCATGAAACATGTGTCCAAACTGCATAGATTCCACTTGAGCCCAGTCTTAAAGACAGCAAACAGGATGCAAGTTAAGGGAGAGGATCACTGATGGTAGCATACAGGTCAGGGCAGCCACTGTGGGAACAGTTCTTCAAAGCTTAAAAGCAGAACTACTATGTAACCCTGCTAACCTCCTCTGGGTTATACAGAAGAAGGAGTCTAAGCCAACCCACCATCGAGATGATTTATACATCCATATTTATTGCTGAATGATTAATTATATCTAAATTATGAAATAAGCCTGTATGCTCATCAATGAATGGGTAAGAATGTCACATGCATACGCAATATAATTTTATTCAGCCAACAAGGAAGAACTGAGGTCCTGATTTTTAAAACACAAAGCTAGAAGGAAGAGATAAGGAGAAGGATCAGTGTGAGGAAGGGACGAGAGGGTGAATGGTGAGGGTGTTATACATATCACGTTCTAACAGTAGCTGGCAAGATGACTCAGGAGGTAAGGTGACAGGAGTCAAACTTGGCAACCTGAGTTTGCTCCTTGAGATCCACATGTTGGAACATGGTCCCAAAAGTTGTCCTCCACCTCCACACATGTGCTGTATATACACAATTTCATAGAGAAACTCATTATTTTTAAAAATACAATTAAAAACCAACATGTTTTATACAGATTTGAACAATGAGTTTTATACAGATTTGTTCTGTAATGTTCACAATAGTTCTTTACCTAATAAGTCCAAGCTGAGAAAACTCTGATGTTTATCTTACAGCTAGAGACAAACACTCTGAAACATGACAGTAATGTAATAACTCAACCATCATAAAGGACTTTAAAAGTATTTACGTATGTAAAAGATACCAAAAATACAAAAGATTATGTACTGTTTTGGGATCATAGTTTTAAATATTTACCCATTAGTTTGGTCATTTTCCTGTTTTTTTTTTTTTTTTTTTTTTTTTTTCAATGTGTATGTGTGTGCGCACACATTCATGCCTGTTCCTATTTGCAGTTTCTTAAAAGGATCATTCTGGGGTAAGCAACTATTAATAAGTCTAGTTTCCATGAAACTGTCATTCTGCACTGTAGCCCCCATGCAAAGAAATCATGAGAACTGAGAGATGCCTGTCCCTGCTCACAGTTCTAAGCAGTTCACTATGTTAGTTAGACAATAAGACTTATCTTCTGTTAACTTTAACTGCAGTTCTATGACAGTTTAGGAAACTAGCCTTGAAATATTATAAAATTATATCATAAGATGGAATATAAAATAAAACTCATTTTCCTTGAAATTTATATGTTAATATGATTATTATAATGTAGTTTTCTTGGCTTGAGAATTTTTAAAAAACTTTTAGGTAAAAGCGACAGAATTCTGACATAACCTACATAAAGCTTAATAACTCAGATTCCTGGTAATAAAGATATTTATAGAACCACAAATTTAGTAAAAAATCAAGTTTTAAAAGTATCACCATGAATCTGAAATACTTTTAACTTAAAAATCACCCAAATCACACCTCCACAAATTAGTAAGTAGAATTCAAATGCTGACTGCCTGCACTTCTGTCTTATGTGAATTTAAAATGAGATGATTTTAGTTCACAGAAGAGAAAATGCCAGCCAAATAATGAGAAATCTGAATAAGTAAGAGAGTATTTCAAGAATGACATGTAACTGAAAGTCATATGCAAAAACTAAAATGAATTTTATCAAAGACATTAATACAACTGTGTGCAATACTAACAAGGCTGAGTAGTCAGTCAGTCCTGGAAATGGTAGGTTACTTAGTACCTACAGAAAGAACTTGGCAGAACAGTAATAATGTGTCAGGTCCACAGGATTCTACCATATCATGAATCTCTATCTTCATGAAGTTTGAGCCTGTGAGAGATCACAGAAGGCCGATTTGTTAAGTTTAAAAACATATAAAGCTGAAGACAATTTGGCAAAAGATTTAAGTGGAGGCTTCTTCAACCAAATTTGAAATTACTTTAGTTTTCAGACATTACATTTCTCCAATACTTTTCTACTTCTCATTAAATTTAGTATCAGCTAAATTACTAAGCATGGCTTTAGCATATTAATAACAATGTGATTTCTTACATTATTAGACTTGTAAGTTAACTATATAGATGTTGATTTGTGACCTGTACTCAGTGCTCCTCTAAGTTTTGCCTATAGATTTCTATTTCCTCTCTATAATTCTCTTCCCCAGTCATCCTTCCATTTGTTTATTCTTTAAATATTGAGTACACAATATCTTTATGTAAAACACAAGCTAAAGAACAACATACAAGTGAAAAGCTTTCCTTCCAGTAGACAATGAAATACTCACACACAGAGAAAGGCATGCACACATGCTCATGATCTACATTTCTCTCATCAGAATAGTAGCATGCTTTATACTCTCTCATCTTACAACATTTGATATATTTAAGCAGCTACTTACTGAATGTTCATGCAAGATACCATACTTGTATAATAATCGTGTTTATCCATATACTATTTGGTCATATCTCTTTATTTCTTGGGATTATAATTACTGAAAACATAATTGCTGAGTGCCTTCCTGTTGCTGGGATAAAAATGCCCTGACAAAAGCAACTAAAAAATATATAGGGTTTATTCTGGCTCACAGTTCAAGGTTAGACTCAAGCATTGTAAAGAAGTTACAGGAGCTTGAGGCATCTGATTACACCACAACCACAATTCCATGTCAAAGCTGATGAAAGCTTGTATTCACTCACATTTTCCTTTTTATACAGTTCAGAATCCCAGGCAGGGAACAGTGCTACTTATAGAGGTTATGTCTTGCCACCTCAGTTACCATAGATAACTTTCACCGACATGCCCAGAGGCCCATCTCTCAAGAGATTCTATATCTCATGAAGTTTAGAACAAATTCCAAGAATCTGTACACTTTTAAATTCTGACAGCTATCAACATGGAAGTTCCATTAATTTCATTTCCATCTCTATGAGTAAAATTATAACCTTTAGGTGAATATCTCCCAAATCTGTTCTCCTTTATTAGTCAAATTCAACACATAATTCTTCAAAATGATAGTAAAAACTTTATAAAAATTATAAAAATTTATAAAAATTAATGTTATAGTCTTCCTCTGAAAATTTTTTCATAACTTGCCTATATCCAACAATTTCACATGATCAACAATAAACCATGAGTGAATCTTTGCAATAGTGTTTTTTACCCTTATGAACAAAATAGCTCTTAAGGTGCCAGCCACACAGCTCCAAGCCATCCGTCATCTTCGTATCTCCAAGGACATCTGACTGAAGCTCCACATTTCTTATGTCTAGGTTACTATTATTCTAATGCTCAAGTTTTGTGCTCATCCACTGGTGGCACGCTATTTGAACTGCCGCTTCAAATTACCCAGTCCACTAATGAAATCTCAAAATCTATCTTTAATGAAGAATTATCTTTTATTAATTTATTTGTATTTGTGGATTAGATAATCTAACTAATAGTCTCACAATAGAAACAACATACTCCTTCACAGCAAAAACAATGTCTTAATACACTCAGAAAAATCTGTACTAGCTCTACATTCAAAATACAATTACCATGTGAGTGAAGGAAATTTCAAACAACATAATTTCTAAATATCAGATAACCTTTTTGAAAAATATTCCTTATCAGTTATTTATTTAGATTGGAAAATAAGAATATTTAAAATATGAAATACAAGCTTCTATTTAGTACATTTATTTCAGAAAGTTAGATATTTAAAGTATTGTCAGTTACTATTTCTATACATTACACTTCTATTTCACATTGATTTTGTTCAAAATAGGAAGAAGATAAAGAAATAGTACTAGTGAAATGATTTAATTTCTATTCAAACCTGTAAGAGCTCTTAAAATTTCTTCATTGTCATTTCCCTCACTAGTAACTAATACATACAAGGGGAAACAAAATGTTCAGCTACAATGTATCTATAGATTATAGTTGGCTGAGTTCAAAATAGGTTTTAAAAAAGTTTTACAAGGTTCACAGAAGGCTTGTCTGAAAAGTTATCTAAAACATAATTAGCTATGCATCTATAGTTACACAATCTAATAACAATTTCAGAAATCATACTGTGGGAACTGGAGAAGTGTTTCAATGTTTAAGAGGACTTATTTTAACAGAGAATTCAGGTTCAATTCCCAGCATCCACATACTGGCTCAAAACCATCTGTAACTCTAGTTCCAGATGATTTGATGTCCTTTTCTGACCTTACTAGGCACCAAGCACACACGTGCTGCACAGTCAAACATGTAGGCAAAACACGCACATATAAAATACATCTAAAAAAAAATCAGTAAGTACAGAGGATTATATACCCTCTAAAAATCATATTGTGGTAAAACATGTTTATCTTTCAAAAGTAAAGTAAAATAAAGAATATGATTATGCTAATATATGATCAAAACACTCAATTAGAAATACCCATCTTTTGTCTACTCAACAGGAAGAACTATACAAACACCTGTGGAGCTGAGAAGCACCATAATTCATACTGTATGTAATGCTTTTAATGAAATGCTCCATGCAAATGTTAGATTGACTTCTTGACTTACCTCTCCTCCATTAACATATTCCATCACAAAACACAAACGGTCTTTTGTCTGGAAGGAATATTTCAATGACTTGAAGTGAAAAAGAAAACAATGTTAATTATAATCCTATATTCTTAAAAGATTATATAATGGTACCAAAAACAAAACACATAGAAACAGTTAGCATAACTGATGAAATGACAGTGTTCCTTATGATTACATTTACTTCATAGTAGTGCTTTCTAAGAATATGGTAAAAAAAAAAAAAGTAAATTTGGTAATTGGTAATTGTGATGAGCACTTGCAAATGTACCGTGTCATCTGAGACTGAGTCAGTACTCAGTGTGCTAGTTTTCATTTTCACAGTCTCTACAGAGAGCTCTAGTAAAAGTTCCTCAGGAGCACAGTTGCTCTTATTTACTATGTTCAAAATACTTTCAGTGGTACTTTGTATATACTAAGGGTAAACACAGCAAAACTTAGTAAGGTAGGCCCTGGTGTGTTTGCAAGTCACAAGAAGATACTAAAATGTTCTTATTACCCTGCAAAATAGACATGAAACACTTAACAAAAACCAGGTATCTACTGATAATTCTGAAAATGTCTACATAATCTTAGACTATTAATAAAGGATTCCAATTTTAAATTGTAGTTGTTCTTTTTGATCTTAATATGTTTGGTACAAACAAGAAACATAAACTTTATTAGATACCCAGACTGAATGTAAAATAGCGTGCCTGAAAACACTGTGCATACATTAAGTTTATTACTGTTTATAGTTTTATTATCATTGTTCATACTTTTCTAACAAAGGAAAGATAGAAGGGCTTATTCTGCATTTAACACATTTCACATTCCTGTATTTCCATCAAGAAAGGTCTTGTTTTTATGTCTGTTAATTTAAAATTCTGACCTTTGAAAACTGAAGCTGTGTGAACATTTTAATGTTTATCTGAAGCCACCAAACAAAAGAAATATAAAATCTTCCCTTCTTCTTCTTTTGAGATATTTCTGACACCATAATTCAGGTAACAATAGGATTTACTAGAGAACTCAGGTTGGCCTCAAACAAATAGAGAGCCTCCTGTCACAGATTCCTCAATACAGCCATGAAATATTATGCCTCCATTGCATTACTAGTTGAACAATAAAAATAAACTTTAAATGTCTACCATTTTATTAATGAATTCCTTAGAATTCCAGAAGTGACCTTCTTGCTCTGTGGACATTCTGAAGTCAGGGAGACACATAGGAGGAAAAAGAACGGTTCTAAAACGTTGTACATAGCTAATAGGGGGATTATATATTCCTATCATCAAGAATATACATCTCTCAACAGTTTCAAAGAAACTGATTTACAGTCTGTCATAAAATGTAGTATATATAAGTAAATGTTACTTAAAACAGTCATAGTTTTATTCTATACTAAAGCCTCACTAAATTTAAAATGTCATAATAGCAGTTCTCTAGGCACTTACTGTTAAAAATGGATGTCTGGTGTTCTTTAGTACTCGGCTTTCAGTAAGAGTGTGTGCCACTTCATCCTAAAAAGAAAAGACAAACTATAAATACATGTTTTAAATACTAATAATACAAAAATCTCACCATTTTTCAGAAATCAGAAAACAAGTGCTTATAGATAGAAAAGGGCATTAAAATACACTGGTATGCCTCCTCTGTTGTTTAGCTTCCCCTCCACCATTACACCAAAAAAATCACATTAAAAGTTTAATTCTAAAGGGTAGAAGAAGAGATCCCAGGCAGCAGCTCTGCACTGAATCTCACAAAACCCAGCAGAAGTGGGACACCCAGGAGCTCTGACCCAGGCAGTATCTCAGATAGCTTACTTATTTCAAATTATTTTCAAAAGTTTCTAGGAGATGCTAATTGGCTAAGATCTTCTTTTAAGCCCTCCACAAAAGAATTTTAGTCTCCGTTTAATATTCTCAAGAGAGATGTAAATCCTAATTTCCCTCAACAACCAATCGACAAAAGAGGAGCAATTTTACAAAAAGTAGAAGAAGCTATTATTAATCGATATATTATAAAGACTGATTAGTTGTTGGCTGTTCTATAACAGTCCTTTGATAAAAGAGATTATTAATGTAGATTTATATTTCTTTAAATATTGTCTTTATGACTTTCTGATTGTGGAAGAAGTGGCTGCTTGGCACTTCTGCCCAGATCTTACAAGAACTCTGAAAAATGTGTTTTTAAAAATAAAAGAGGGGGAACTGTTTCCCCCTAGAAGGAGTCTCCTGAAACACTCTCCATCGTGCCTTGTTTACTTTTAACTCTCTAAAACTGAAAGCTCATGGCAAATCTGCTGCTGACTGCCTCTGGCATTGCTGAGACCACTAAAGACTATGCCATAGCTATGTGGAAGGTCCCTCTTAAACTTAAATGGAATGGCCCGGACCCAGTTCTCATATGGGGCTGAGGACTGATACGCCTGTTTGATACCACAGAAGGCACAGCTAAATGGCTGCCAAAAGTTTAATGGAATAAATAGATACCCCCACAAGGCCAGGCCCAACTATAAATAAGATGAATAACAATTAACCTCCAGGGAAGAGAAATCTCCCTGAGAATTCCCTTCTTTTTCCTTTCCAGGTAAAAATGAAACACCCGTGATGTCTGCTGGTAGAAGCGGTAATCCTGATGCTGGCCTCCAGACTTATACTACTCAGACCTTTGATGGACCATTGACAAGGACACCAAACAGCTAGACATTGACATCACTAATCTGAAGAAATCCCTTGTTTCGATGTCTAAAATGATCTCCAAAAATTGCAAAGGACTTTATCGGACTTGATTTACTCTTCTACAATAGAAAAGACTGTGTACAGCTCTTGACTGTGTACAGCCCTTAAAGAAGAATGTTGCCCTTACATAGACAAGACAGGGATGGTTAAAGAGAACATGAAAAAGGTCAGAGAAGGCCCAGAGAAAAGACAGAGAGAGAAAGAGAAAGAGAAAGATGAGTGCTGGTACAAGGACTGTTTTTCAACCTCTCCATGGTTGTCAACCCCACTTACTCCCATCTTGGGACCATTAATTGGGTTATTTTTACTGATTTCTTCTGGTCCCAGGCCTTATATAGTCTGACTAACTTTGTGATACAACAGATAGATAATTTGATAGCAAAACCTATTCAGATACATTATCATAAGTTAGCTATGGAGGACCACAAGACTGAAGATGAGGTTGTTACTTTATCCAGGGTGTTCCTCAAACCCATCTCCACCCAACCTAAAAGAGGGGACTTCTGCCCCTAGAACAAGCAGAGAGAGGCTACCCAGAACCCTCTCTGACTGGCGATCTGAATTCTTGCTTAGGCTGTGAGGCTAAGCACTGCAAGGTAATATAAATAAAAGTTAAAAATATCTCTCTGGGTTCCCTGAGGGACAAGCCTGACTGCATAGGGGTTGATGTCAAAAGTATCCCCTCTCCAGGAAAAAGACATTGGGATGGGTATGGCCCTCATGCCTCACTGGACAACGACAGGAGGACCTGAGCCATTACAAGGTCCCCTTCAATTATTGGAGGTCAGGCCTCTATCCCCGCCTTCACAAGATCAGAATCACCAAGGCCCCTCTATACTGAGAGAAGGGAGGAGATGTCAGGGGCAGCCCTGCTTATACACTGAAGGCCTAAAATCAGCCATAGGCCTAAAATCAGCAATAGGCCTGACATACATGCATGCTAACACAAAGTCTTGGGTCTCTGTGGAAAAACACTGAAACAGAAGGCTATAGGCTATTGTAAACAGGCGGCTTCTGTAGAAATTTACCAGACCGAGTAGTCATAGGTCTTATAAATAGGCAGCCTCAGTGGACAGTACCAACTTAGATAAGGACAAGTGAATCACATGCAGAGTCATAGTGACCTGTCCCCTGAACCTTCACCCAGCTGATACCCTGTTCTGAATGGTATCTGTACTCCCCCTGAACACCTATGCTCCGGTGTCATTCCCTTCCCCACATCCTGCCTTTTTGTGTTTATAACCCCTGTGTAAATTACAGTGTGATTTAAATAATTAAATTAATTAATTAATTAAAAAAAGAAATACAGGAAAATACATCAAGCAGGTGAAGGAATTGAACAAAATGGTCTGAGACCTAAAACTGGAAATATAAACAATAAAGAATACACAAACAGAGGCAACTCTGGAGATGGAAAACCTAGGAAAGAGATCAGGAGTTATAGACGCAAGCATCACCAAAAAAAATAAAAGAGATAGAAGAGAGAATCTCAGCCATAGAAGATGCCATAGAAGATACTGACACATTGGTCAAAGAAAATACAAAGTGTAAAAAGGCAGCAATTGCTATTCTACTAGCCAATAAAATAGACTTTTACCCAAAAGTTATCAAAAGAGATGGAGAAAGACACTTCATATTCATCAAACTAAAATTCACCAAGTCTGAATATGCAAGGAAACCCATATTTGTAAAAGAAATTCTACTAAATCTCAAAACATACATTGAACCTCACACATTAATTGTGGGAGACTTCAACATACCATTCACCAATGGACAGGTCCTTGAAACAAAAACTAAACAGAGGCAGGGAACCAAATGAATTTAATAGATATCTACAGAACATTTCACCCCAAAACAAGAGAACACACCTTCTTCTCAGCACCTCACAGAACTTTCTCCAAAATTGAGCATAATAGTATACACAAAACAAGACTCAACAGATACAAGAAGACTAAAATAATCCCATGCATTCTATCAGATCACCACAGAGTAGGGCTAGACTTTAACAACAACAAAAAAAATAAAACAGAAAGCCCACATACTTATGGAAACTGAAAAAAAAAAATCTGCTCAATGATAACTTGGTCAGGGATGAAAAAAAGAAATAAAGAAAAACTTTATAGAATTCAATGAAAACGAACTTCTGGGACACAATGAAAGCTGTGTTAAAACGAAAATTCACAGAACTAAGTACCTACATAAAGATATTGAAAAGATCCCACACAAGCAACTTAACAGCACACTCGAAAGCTCTATAACAGAAAGAAGCAAATACAAGAGGAGTAGATGGCAAAAAATAGTCAAACTTAGGGCTGAAAACAATGAGTTAGAAACAAAGAGAATGATCAAAAAGAATCAACAAAACCAAGAGCTGATTCTTTGACAAAATCAACAAGATGGATACTCCCTTAGCCAAACTAACAACAGGGCTCAGAGACACTATCCAAATTAATAAAACCAGAAATGAAAAGGGAGATATAACAACAGAAACTAAGGAAATTCAACAAATCATCAGAATCTACTACAAAAGCCTATATTCAACACAACAGGAAAATCTAGATGAAAATAGATGGTTTTCTAGACAGATACCACATACCAAAGTTAAATCAAGATCAGATAAACTATCTAAACAGTTTGATAACCCCTAAGAAAATAATCATTAAAAACCTTCCAAAACCCAAGAGCCAGATGGTTTTAATGCAGAATTCTAGCAGACCTTCAAATAAGCTAATACCAATACTCCTCAAACTATTCCATGAAATAGAAACAGAAGAAACACTACCTAATCCATTCTATAAAGCCACAGTTATTCTAATACCTAAACCACACAAACACTCAGAAAAGAAAGAGACCTTCAGATCAATTATCCTTATGAATATTTGTGGCAGAAATTTCCCTGACCAATCTATTTGCAGTGGGAGGCTGGTGACTGGACAGGAAAAAGGGAGGTGAAGCTAAGGATGGCAGAGACAGGAATGAAGGAAAAAACCTGAAAGAGAGAGTGGGAAGCCAAAATGGCTGCAGATGTGTGGCATCAATTAAGTTGGTAGATATGAAATCTAAAGGTTAGGAATATTGGGATAACCTTCTAAATTGTGTGGGCATCTTGTGATTTGAGTATCTGCTGATATATAAACCTGTTTGGTTAACTTTAAGCATTAAGAGTCTTATTTCTATTGGATACTGGGTATTATGATCTCTACAATGAGGATGGTGGAGTTGGCCCAGGGGCCATGCCTAGAGCCATGGAGGACACAGAGCAGGCCGGTGGGCCCCAGGCCAGTGCCACTAAGGTGGCAAGCCAGGAGCCAGTGGCTGTCCTTTCTGAATATTTCCTGCTACAAATATTGATGCAAAAATACTCAATAAAATTCTTGCAAACTGAATCCAAGAACACACCAAAACCATCATTCACCACAATAAAGTAGGCTTCATCCTAGGGATGCAAGATTGGTTCAATATATAAAAATCCATTAGCATAATCTACTATATAAACAAATTCAAAGAAAAAAAACCACATGATCATCTCATTAGATGCTGAAAAAAAGCCTTTGACAAAACACAACACTCCTTCATGTTAAAAGTATTGGAGAAATCAGGAATTTATGGCATATACCTAAACATAATAAAAGCAATATATAGCAAACCAACAACCAACAGCAAATTAAAAGAAGACAAACTAGAAGAAATCACACTAAAATCAGGTACAAGAAAAGGTTGCCCATTCTCACACTATCTATTCAATATAGTACTTGAAGTTCTAGCTACAGCAATTAGAAAACAAAAGGAGATCAAGTGGATACAAACTGGAAAGTAAGAAGTCAAAGTACCATCAAATTATAATCTGGTACATTAGAAAAAATGGGAGCCAATGTCATATTTCTGTCAAGCAGCCTGTTTCCTTGTCCTTAGCCCATGTCAGATTCTTGCCAAGCAGCCCCAAAGGTTTCCCTTTTGTTATTTCATTAACAAGACTGAAGTAGGCTTCAGGCAAGAATCTGACATTAGGCTAGAACAAAAAAGTAACTTCAGGTAGGAATCTAAATCTTAGGCTAGAACAAAGAAGTAATTTCAGGCAGGAATCTAAATATTAGGCTAGAACAATGAAGTAATTTCAGACAGGAATCTAAATTTTAGGCTAGACCAAGGAAGTAGGTTTCAAACATGAAAATGACTTTGGGCTAGGACAGAGAAGTAGGCTCAGATATTTTGGTCATCCTGATAAGCCCTTAGAAGCAGTGATCATGGGAGTGTTCATGGAAATTTGTTTATTGCCTTGCTTGTTCCTTGACTATTTGCATCTATTGTATTGCTAGTCCCTCAACCTAGAACTGACCTTAATACTTGCATATAATTAAAATGGTATAAAAGGAAAAAGGAGGAGGAGGGATGGGATAAGGGTTTTAGGGAGGGGAAATGAGGAAAGGAGATGACATCTGAAATGTTAGTAAATAAAATATCCAAAAAAAAAAAAAAATGGGGGATATTTCATTCTGTTTTGGTAAAACAGCCACATTCCACATAATATTTTTCTACATGAGCTTGTAAATTTTGTGAAATTTTGTGACTTTTCCTCTTCTAAATTCTTCAGTCAACTTAACCACATGTACACAGCCAAGCAAAGACATGAGGGAGGGAGAGACGGAGGGAGGGAGGGAGGGAGGGAGGGAGGGAGGGAGGGAGGGAGGAAGGAAGGAAGGAAGGAAGGAAGGAAGGAAGGAAGGAAGGAAGGAAGGAAGGAAGGAAGGAAATCCAAACTAATAGAATCAAAAATGAACAGGAAAACATTATAAGAGATACCAAAGAATTTAATAAGAGAATATTTTTAAGAGCTGCTTTCATTAAGTTGGAAAACCTAAAAGAAATTGATGATTTTCTAGATTCACCACCAAACCACCAAAGTTAAAGCAAGAATTAAACAACCTAAACAGATTAGGAGATTAAAATAACAACAAAAAGGCTTTCAGTTAAAAATGTCTAAACCCAGATTTACTTATAGCAGAATTCTGCTATATAGATCTACTTTCAAAGATCTTCTTTGAAAGATCAATTCTTCTTAAACTATTTAATTCTTCTTAAATTATTAAAACACATACTAACAGAAGGAACACTCCAAGCTTCTTCTATGTGACCAAAGCAATAGTAACCCTGCCTAACCCTGACTAAGAGCTGAAAATAAGAAACCCACAGTCAATAATGTCCTAAATTGAGACAAACTTAAAGCCACTCCACTTAAGACAGGAATAACACTGAGATATGAACTTCCCCACTCTTTCTCAACACTGTGCTTGAAGTATTAGCTGGAGCAATAAGGCAAGAGAAGAAAATTAAAGATCCAAAATAGAAAAAAAGTCAAACCTGTCATCCTTATTTGCACAGGGCATAATACTGTATAAGAAATTCAAATTCTACCAGAAACCTTCTAGAAATAATAAGTTCAGCAATGGAGAAAGGAGGATAAAGAATCAACCTGTACAAATCAATTGCTTTTCTGTATACAAACAACAAATATACATAGAGAGAGAGGTCATAGATACACTCATTCAAAGCATGCTCAAGGAAAATAAAATATCTAAAAGCAATATGCTATTGGCACAAAAACAAACATATAGATCATTGGAAAAGGATTAAAAACCCAAACACATGAATACATGTAATTTCAGTCATCTAATATTTGACAAAGATGACAAATACATGCTCTAGTAAATAATGAATCTTCATCAAATGTTGCTGGGTAAATGGATGGCTATACATAGAAGACTGCAATTAGAATCAAATCTATCACACTGTACAAAAAACATTTCCAAATGGTTCACAAACTTAAACATGAAACCTGAAACAATGAAACTGGTAGAAAAAAAACAGGCAGATGTAGATACAGGTACAGGAAAAGACTGCCTGAATAGGACCCCCGGTGTCCAATAACTAAAGACAGCAATTGATAACTGGGAGTTCATAAAATTGAAAAACTGCTAAACAGCTAAAGAAACAATCAACCAGGTTAAGAGGGGGTTCACAAAATTGGAATCTTTGCTAGCTATACATCTGACAGAGGACTAATAAATAGAATACATAAAGAAATAAAAAAAAAAAAGAAAACAAGCTATCCAAAAACAAATGATCCATTCAAAAGAATAATGAACCTGAAATCTAAACAAAGAGTTCTCAAAATAAAACAAAAAAGTGTCTAAGGTAGTTCAAAATGTTAAGATATGTTCTCAATTCCTAGCAAGTAGGGAAACACAAATCAAAACAATTTTGAATGTAACCCCAATCAAAATGGCAAAGACCAAAAAACCAACAAAATGCTGGAGGGAGTATGAGGATAGGGGAGACACACTCACTGTTGACAGAACTGAAAACTGACAGAGCCACTTTGGAAATCATTATGGGAGAGTCCTCAAAAAATTAAAAATTAACTAACCTATCATATGATCCATATAGACCACTTCTTAGCGTGTGTACAAAGGACTCAACAGTCCACTCGTCATGCCATGTTCATTTTCTGCTCTATGCATAACAGCCCAGAAATGGAAACAGCTTAAATGTCCTTCAACTAATGAACAGATAATGAAAATATGGCACATATACACTATGAGAAAATAGTGAAAGCAACACTAATGTAATTAATGATGTGGATCACAAATGTATAGTTTAAAAATTCCTCTAAATTTAAAATGAAAATATTTCCTGAAGAGAATAACAGTTTCACCATAATTTACATAATACTATATTTAAAACCTTAAAATTGACAGTTTATAATCAATATTTTGATTACTTCATGGAATCCCTATCACTACTTACAAGAATGAATGCAGGTTCATACTACAGAAAAATTAAGTCACTGGCTTTTACAATCAGTTACCTTTGCAATAATGACTTCTTTCTTCAGAATCTTCATAGCATAGTATTTTCCACTTGCCTTCTCTCGAACCAAAATAACCTTCCCAAAAGTGCCTTTACCTAGTAGTTTCAAATAGTCAAAATCATTCATAGTCTGAAAAATATAAATTAGAAAACCATGATGAAATAGTTGACACAATTTATTACTAGCCTGCTTGTATATGCTTGCAGTGTAAACTTGATAGTGTACCTACCAATTTCTAGACCAATTTCCAATGAGAAAAAAAAATACTTCCATTGCCTGTCTCTTCAACAATCTGGGGTACCAAATATAATTTATGTAATTTTCAGACTTTCTAGAAATTATTTTGAACCTAGAATTTCTCCCTTGGTTATACTATTAGTTAAATGACAGGCAATTTTTTTAAAGTAAAATATTTTCAAGTTCTAAGGATTTCTTGCTTTAAGTAGTGCTACCTCAGAAAAGGTAATATTCAAAAACACAGTAAGTTTTAAATACAACTAAGAAAACATTTTTGAAAAAATAGGAGAAAGGAATAAACAAACAAACAAAAAACCCTGTAAATATCCAGGCAGATTGCTCAGGAAGATAGACACAAAGATAAAGCATATCAACGTGAACTGAGAAAGGTGACATCAGTACAGAACCTGTTAGGCACTAAAGAGACCACAGGAGAACAAACAGCCCTATGGAAGTAATGGACACAGATGAAATGAGCAAATCCCCTACGACTCACACTGCAGAAGCTCACTGAGGAACTAACAGGTAAGCTCAACAGCACCGTGTAAGAACTGAATTCATACTACGTTTTGACAGTAAGGAAAAGTCCACAACATTTCAACAAAAAAGGTGCCAATTCTACACAAGCTCTTCCTGAAAACTGAAATGGGAGAAATATTGTTCAACTCACACTATGAGGCCAGAATCATTCTGATATTAAAACCAGACAAAGACATTGCAATAAAACTAGATATTTGCCCTTCGTGTACATACTTACAAAATTTTAAATATTTCATAAATGAATACCTATATTAAATTTTAAAATCCCTTGCCAATAATTTTGATAATTTTAACCAAATACCAAATTATAACATCTTAACATATGTAGTTCAAAGGAAAAAGTAAATGTCAAAAAAAGAAAAGCAACGTATACTTATTAATTCAACTAAAATTCAGGTATATAGCTGCCCATATATAGAAAACAGTTACAAATACAGTCATTTTGAAAAATAATAGATAACTTAGACATATTTAATTCCACTAATAGCTTTAAAAACTCAGATGTTAAGGACCAACCTATCAGACTCCAAAGATGTGTCTTATTCCCAGGAAGTAGTAGTCTGTCTCTTTCTCATACCTACACCTTTCTCGCCCTTTCTCCCTCCCTCACTCTCAATTTCTATCTGGCTGGCATTTTTAATAGAGTTTTTTTAAAAAGATTATAAGTACGTAATTTCCCCTATTCCTCTCCTTCTTTCTAGCACTTCATTGTAACCTTCCCATTCTTTTTCAGATTTATAATTCTTAAATTGTCTTTGATTAAACAGTCTATATAACCAGCCTTTGGGCCTGGCGATTATTGTCTCTCTCTTAGAAACTCTCAAGAGACAGCTTTCTTTCTGTGTGGAAGCTGAGGCTTCATGGAAAGACTATGTACTAAGACCCTGGCAAATAAATCACATGCACAGAGATACTGTGCAGAACCAAAAAGGTAGGTACCAAACCCAAAAGTAAACACCAAACCCTAAGATATAACAGAAAAGTTTTCTTTAGATTTTTCAAGGCCAAAACATCAACAGCCAAAAATAATGTATTTGAAGATCTATGTAAGAGCAGCTGAATAGCCCAGTCAGCAACAAAAGCTTAAGAAATAGCACACTGCTATTGTTTCTAGTACTTCTCTAACAATAAATAGGTAGGTAAAAGGCTCATAATCAGGCCATAAATTGACTTTATTGTTCAACATGTTAATTCCCTCTTTATTTTTTATCTAAAAGCACTAAAAATGACACTTCATATACCCAAAATGTTCTAAATGCAGTTGTCACATATAAAGACTATAATATTGGCCCACTTTAAACTAAGTCATTGGAATCATTATAAGCAGCCATTGTTGGGAGGCAGTGGCAGGTGGATTTCTGAGTTTGAGGGCAGCCTGGTCTACTGAGTGAGTTCCAGGACAGCCAAGGCTATACAGAGAAACCCTGTCTCGAAAAAACCAAAATAAATAAATAAATAAATAAAGCAAGCAGCCATTGGTATAAACATACCTTCTATATACTCCTGTAATTTAAAACTATTTTCACTTACCACATACATCTAAAATTTTTATATATACCCAGGAAGGAGGATATCATTTGAAATGTAAATGAATAAAATGTGTAAGAAAAAAGAGAAAGAACTTGAAGCCAGCAACTGAACTTGAAAGGCGCTCTGACCACTACACTAACACCCAGTGGTGGGGTTTGGTGGCACAGGGGCATTTATATACTCCTGAATTCAAAATCCCAGCACTGCAAAATTAATTAATTAAACAAAACTCACAAAACATAATTGATAATAATTTGAGCATTTGTTTTCACCCCGTATCTGAATATAATTTACAAAGTAAACAGAAAATATATATTTAACATACACATGTAAATGACATTTTAATCTACTATCAATTATCAAGTTACAGATTGGATAGCTTCCTGCCCATTCTTTCTTATATGTGAGAATTTTGAAATACTCAACCATTTAGACTAGTTTTAAATACCATATTACATAAAGAAGTTATTTTAAAACTTTATAGTAATGAAAAATATTATTTCCAATTCCTATAAAATTATATACTAATCTAGAGCACTGAGGAAAAAGGTTATGCTTTCTTTCTTCATTGGCACATGAGTAGCAATTATAAGAAAAGGTATTATTTACAAGACTTCTCACTTTCCAGGTAGCTTTCGTTAAGGTTGAAAGCACAGGGCAGAAACCAAAGAGTCATTTTTCCTTAAGGAAAACATTTAATTTCCAAGTTTCTAAAAATGTTATCTATAAAGTAAATCAATTACACTCCTTTTTAAGTACCACAAACATCCTGGTTTAAGTGCTGGTCAATTACTCAGGTGTAAGCAACAGGCGTTCTAGGTTCACAACGTTATACATGCAATACAAAAATTGGCTGATGTCTCTCTCAAATGTGGCTTTCAATATATAGAGAGTATACTTGGGGAGAATAAGTCATCATTATTATCTACCTTTCTTTTATGATGGGTTGTAGATGCATCCATCTCTTCCTCTCCTATATTATCAATCTGTGAGGTTGGACTACAATTCATTCTCTCCTCTTCTTGCCTCTGTAGTCGGTCAGCTACAGCTTGGATAGCCTCTGTCCATTCTTCTCTATAAAAATGAGTTCAGTTTCTCATTAACAGAAGACAATAAGTTACTTTAAACCTGTTATAAATTTTAAGATGAATGCAAATAGTCTACTGCATAGCCATCTTCTCTGCCGGCATCCCTTAGTGATAATGATCTAAAAGTCTTGGGTCAGGAGTAGCACTTATATGGAAATTGTATTATTTTATGCTCACTTAATATTGCATATATATGTGTTTGTCTACACACACACACATAAACACACAAATATGATTTAATTGAAGTTGCTTTGGGGTAACAATACTCCCCCTCAAAACAACAGACGATCACCAAAAACCTTAAATATCGGACAGGAAAAAACTCCTTTTGAGCTATTGTTAGGAGAGTCCAAGAGACATCCAAACAATATAGGCTGTTTCTGTAGCCCTTTGCTGCTTTCCAGGAGAGGAAGGTAAAACCATACTGAAGATACCACACACTTAAGACAAAGTATTTGGGGGAATTAATCAAAATCTGACATGAAAGCCCATTCCCGGAGAACTAGCTCTCACAGAATGAGGAGGAGTTATGTAAGCTGCCAAGCAAGAAAGTAACAGTCCTATCTAGCTGTAATGCCTATGAACCACAATAGCAACTAGAACAATATATTCTGAAAGATGAAATAGTAGCACTAATATCATAGGTAACTAACAGACAACCAACTTGACATAAGGTTCATTCAATAGGAGTAAGTTTTGGCCTGGTATTATAAAGTCAACAAACTACTTGTGGCTGGCTAGGTCATGAACCCTACAAGAGAATCTATTACTGTTCCTTTCCTAAACCAGTATAACCTCTAACTGCATTCTAACCAGTCATCCTTAAAATAACAGGTAAGTGTAGCTCTCACCTCTCCCTCATCAACAAGCCTTCCATTTGTAGCAGGTGGAGAGTCTTAATAAAAGCCACAATTAGTCAAAATTCAGAAAGTGAACCAGTATGTGCCCAACTCTAATTAATCCATTTACAAACACAGCCCTTCTCCCTCGGCTCAGGGGAAGTCACGGAAGGAGGCAGTGGATGGACTGTAGGAACCAGAGCCCCCGGACATTTACTGCTATAGACTATCTTCTAAAGAAAAGTAGGCGTACAAAATAGAGGTGAGTGTAGAGGAGGAGGAGGTAGATCTGAGAGGAATTTTGTAGATGAATGCAAAGTGTAAAAGATTAAAATACATTTATTAAATTCTTAAATATAATTAAACTATTGTCTTAAAAATATTAATAATATTTTTTAAAAGAAAAGACGGAAAAATAAAAATTCAGTTATAAGCTATTGAGACTACAATTAAATTTTATTTCCATACATCTTACCTACGGATATAACTATTTCCCTAAAATTTGATGCCTCCTTTTTTTTTTTTTTTTTCCTGTATAACACATAAGAATGTAATTTTGGTTGATTAGTGATTGTCAATTCCTATCTTAAAGACTAAACAGGAATGAATTTTAGTCACATTTGTGGATTTTTTTTTTTCCTTCACAAAGCAAATAATATTGAAATAGTGAAATCAAGTGTAAACCCAACAAAAATATATAAATTATAGTCCAGTATCCCTCATGAATATACATACAAAAATTCTCAATGAAGTAGTTGCTAACTGAATACAAGAGATATAAAAAAATAATATTCCTTGAATAACTGAACAACTGTTTTTTTTTTTTCTCCCAGGATCTAAACCTCCAGCCTGAGAACAGACCATCAAGCTGTCCTCTGAGAGGCTCTAACCAGCAGCTGACTCAGACAGATACAGACATCCAGAGCCAAACAGTGGATGGAGCTTGAGGACTCTTAAAGAAGAATAGGTGGAAGGATTGTGGGCCCTAAGGAGATAGGAACTGCACAGGAAGATCAACAGAGTAAACGATCCTGAACCCTTGGAGCTCTCAGAGCATACCTAGTCTACACAGATCTACCTCCATGGGCTGAACCTAGGCCTCCCTGCACATATGTTGTAAATGTGCAGCTTGGTTTTCATGTAGGTCTCAAACATCTGGAGTGGGGACTATCCCAAAACATGCAGCCTGTATATGGAGATGCCTCCTTTTTTTAAGGAGGTATTTTTAATGAGTTTACCTACTGAGCCATCTCAATGATGCCTAGAACTAAAAATAATTTTAATTTTACTTTTATTCTTGGGACATATTCGTAAACGTGGTCAAGGATCTAAGACCAGGTAGTTTATGAGCTCTAAAAGAGAAAGTACAATTAACATTTTGCTAAATAGACATATTACTAAACTATATTCTAAACACATCTTTATACTTTATAAGGCAGTCTTAATAAGGGAAGTTTCTTTTATATAATGAATTGAAGTTAATACAGAGATTCACTTTTGTCCAAAACGTAGAGAATAAGTGGCTGTGCATGGAGTGCTTATCATTAAATGGACATCTAAATCATATCCCTTCCCCACAACACTCATAGAACAATGAGGAAGAGGGAACAGAAAGATTATTAAAGAGTCACAGGTAAGGAAGGATGGGAAGAAAGAACAGTGTCTGCTGGACCTGACAGGGCTGTTGTACTCATGAACTCGCAGCAACTATCGTTGCTACTGTAAGATAAAGCCAGTCAACACTGCAGCATCAACTGCAAGGAGATCATGAGGCTGAGGCCTCACTCCCAGCTGAGAAGCCTGGGCAATTGAAGGCTGCTGGGGAAAAGGATGTCTTTTCTTCAGGAAAATGGACATTGATAGGTTGCTCTTGCTATCGTAGATATGCCTATATGGCCATGAACATTTTAATGGTACTAACTGGATTCAATGAATTACATTTTTAAATGAAGAAAACATGAAGTTGGGAAGGGTACAGGGTGAAGGATGATCCAGGGTGATTCGAAGTGATATGGGGAGTGGGATGGTTATAGACAAAATGCATCATATACATTTATGAAATGCTCAAAAAACACAAATATATACACATTCTAAAGTTACAATAACTGAAATTATATGGAATCTGAGTAAAGACACAGAATGAGAGAAATATAGAGAGAGGAAATCATAAAACTATGCATACATGGTCATCTTTCACAGGCTACAACTACATAAAGCCATAACTACATAAAGCCAAAGGAGATTCTCTTCAACAAATGGTTTTGGGAAAAAATGGGTGTCAATATGAAAAAGAATTAAATGTAAATCTTCTTTTAAACCACACATACACACTTCAAAATAAACATCTAAAGCTATAAAGCTAGAAGAAAACACAGGTGAAATCTTCATGACACCTGTCTTAGCAGTGATCTTTGACTACGACACCAAAAATACAGGCCACAAAATGAATGGCAATTTCAAAAAACTACTTTGAAACAAAGAAAACAGCAGAATGAAAATGAGACTTAAGAAATAGGCCAAAGAGTTTGAAAAATATATATCTCACATATATATGAAATGTATTTGCATATATATGATTTTTTTTTCAATTTTAAAGAAATTCTCTAAGTCTGAAGTTAAACTTATCTACATAGGAAATTCCAGGCTAGGTATAACTACACCCTGACAAAATAAAACTGTGTATCACCATGCACCCTCCTCCTCCACCAAGGAAATAAAGGAGGTTAGTTTCTAATTTTTTGATAAGGAACTACTATAACTCAATAACCAAAAAAGAAACAAAGAAACAAAGAAATAAGTAATCCAATTAAAAATGAACAAAAGATTGGTCTCAGCATTTCCATACTCAGGCAAATGCAAGTCATGGACCACAGAAAGGCAACATCTCAATCCTTTCTACTAAAGACAGTAGAAAAGAGATGACGGCAGGTGTTAGTGGCGCTACTAGTAGCAGGTGCTGTGTAAAGGAGTATGGCATATCTTTCAAAAATTTTAAAACTACCCTATGATCCAGCCATCCCATTTCTGGGCATTTACCCAATGAATTAAATTAGCCATTCAAAAAGGAAATTGCTTGACCATGTCCACTGTAGTACTATTCACACAGTCTGGAGGTGGAAATAACATAAGTATCTATCAACTGATGAATGAATAAAGAACTTATACCATATACACAAAGTAGAATATTCTTTACTCTTAAAAAAAGGAACTCTGTCATTTAAGACAACATGGAAGAAACTAGAGGTCACTATGCTAAGAAAGCAAGGCACAGAAAGGACCACATTATCTCATGCGTACAAGGAATCTAAAAGTGTTGATCTTCTAAGTTTGAAGAAAACAGTGATGACCAATGGCTACAGAGACTGTAAGGGGGAAGAAATGGATTGTAAAAGACTGATTAGTGAATATGAGTATAGTTGGATCGGAGCAAAAAATTATGTTGTGCTACTGTATAGTTGGGAGAACATAGATAGCAATATACTATGCATTTTTAATAATTACCTTAAATAAATGTTTGAGGAGATAGATATAATTTATACATATGTTAAAATGACATGATATCCACTAATATGTATATTTTATGTTTTCAACTATAAGTTAACATAAACTTAATTTTAAAAACAGAAATGTAGTAAAATATCTAAAAACTTTTTTATTAAAAAAGATAATATGAGAAACTGCTTCAAGTTAAAAATTTAATAAAGTTTTTCTAATTAAAACCAATATTACTATTAAGGACAACAGAAAATATAAAGACAAAAAAGAAAACGAAAATCTAAAAGCCTACATACGCACACACACACACATGCATGCACATGTACACACACACATGTGCACACATGCACAAGCACATACACGTGCACACCCACATATTCATAATTTAATGATTATGAAGAAAAAATGAGTCAGTAAGATCTGAGACATTAGACTCACCACTTTTAAAAAAACATCCCAATATTAGATTATCCATTGAAATAAAGTAGCACACATAGGAAGAATCCATCTAGTTTACAACACACAAAAAAAATCAGACTGGGGCCAGAACATTACAGAGGATTTGAACTCTGAGACACTTCTAAGTCCTTGCTGACACTAGATTGGAGCTCTATGAAGTCTCCAGACAGCAGGTGCCTCATGAATATAGAAATGCATACTCCAACAATAGGGTAAATTCCATTTTCTTAAAAATAAATGAGAGAAAATTGATTCTTTAGATGAGTAGACAGATACTGAAGGAAAGCCAAAGGACTTTAGGGCTCAAGAGCTGACATAGCTATTGTCTATCTCATATCTCATACTCATCTCAGCCCTCAGGAAGTCAAGGCTGAAGGACTAACACAAGAGCGATATAGTAAGTTTCAGGCCAACCTGGACTGCAGAGCAAGAAACCATCTAAGCCTTTCTACCCCAAATTAAAAAGATAAGGCTTATATCCAACTTTCAGAGCAAAAATGGGCAAAATCAATCAAGCTTCAGTAAATGTTAAAAATCCATTCATAATAACATTTTTCAAAGAAATCCTGCATTAATCAGTCACCTAGTAAATACCTTGTCATCACATCCTGGACTGTGAGTTCAAGATTTTAAAATAAAATAAAATAAAAACAAACCAAGATATGATCTTTGATGTCAAGAAGTTTACAAAAAGAAAACAAAAGTAATAGAAATGATACATTTGTTTTAAAAACTGGGGAGGGAGCTGGAGGGATGGCTCAGTGATTGAGAGCATTGGCTGCTCTTCCAGAGGACCCAGGTTTGATTCCTAGTACTCATAGGGAAGCTAAAACCTTCTGTCTGTAACTCCAGCTCCAGGAGATCTGAAATCTTCTTCAGGTCTCTATGGATACTGTACAACATGGTACTTGGATATACATGCTGGTAAAATACACATACACATAAAATGAAAAGAAAAAGGAATAAAGCTATGTCAATATGTAGCCAGAGGAGCCGTTAGCCTACCAAAACCAGGCTAAGTACTGGGTGGAAATTGCTGCTTGACACTAAGACCTCAAAGACACAAGAGCTATTATGACTACAGCTCTATGCTGAGGTCTATGTTGTGAATGAACTCTGTGTGTCGAAGCCTAGGGTAGATGAACGGCAGTAAAGCATGAGAAGCATGAACACACATGCCTGTATATACTTCAAAACAAAGAATACTGCAAATATAGAAAATAAAACCAGATTAGTGCCACACTGGTACTTTTCTTTTCTATATTCCTAAAATACATCACAATTTTATTGATCGAAAGTATTATTAAAAAAATATTTTAGCATAAAAATAGGTAGGGCTAGGTCTGCAGTTCGGTGATAGAGCACTCACCTAGCATCTAAAAACCCTTGGTCCAATACAGAATAATAAAGTGTAACATATTGCAAATATATTTATATCTAATTACAAATAATGAATCCATATACAAATACATCTTTACACTATTTTTTTAATGTAATAATAATAAACAAGTCTCTTACCTTTCCTCTGGTGTATCTACATGAAATGTTCTCTCTATAACAGTGGTCCACTGAAGACATCTGATAATAAATGTATTTGGCTTTGGTCGTTCTGTTTTCATTAACTGACATTCTATAAATAAAATTAAGTATCTCTTTAAATACACAAGTATTTAAACCATTTAATAAATGTTGACAACCACACAGTGTTACTAAACAAAATACATAGCAACTTACAGCTTTCCACAAATATCTGTTCAAGGTTATTCACAACCTGACCTCAGTATTTCTTTGGAGCCTGACCAGTTCAACCTGCTAAACCAGACTCTTCAATTGTTCCCAAACAAGTCTTGTTCTTTCCTGTATCTTTAACTTTTGCTTCTGCAGCTTCTACTATCTGAAAGATCTATTTATTTTAACCCTTTCCATTTTTAAGCACCAATTGTCATAACAATACCAATCCTTAAAGTCTAAATCAAATCATAATCATTCCATAAATGTTTTGTTTACTTTTGGGCATAGACTTGTCATTTCCATGTCTGTACTTTCATTTATTTATTACTATGCCCCTTGTTTTTCACTTGACATTGTATTATAGTATCAAACATCTTAAAAGAGTAGCTTTTATCAATGTGCAGTCTTCTCAAGCAATAAACTGCTTGTAATTCTTAGTGTACAGTCACTAGCATTAGTCAGCCAGGAAGTGATCAGATTCAGTTAGGGAATACCTAGAAAGATGTCAAAGCATAGTCTAATTTTGATGGTATGAATTTAGAGTTCCCATGCCTCTCTCACAAGGGAAAGGAAGCAGAAGCCACTTGTAAACGGTAATAAGCCAAGTAAGACATGGGTTGTCCTGCCCTTATTAAGAGCCTGTAACCCTCACAAGCTAAAATCAAAGTATGGCTTGATAAGACAGTGATTTCTTCAGGTGATGGGTCAGAGGTAGAGAGGAGTGCCATTGTGTTGCTCTGTATGACTAGTGACAAAGGACAATCATGAAAGAAAACCTATTGTTAAAAGAAAGAACAAAACAAAATAAAAAACAAAAAGCTGAGTTCCCCTGGGAGACAACACACAGGAAGCAAACAAAGACCAGGGAGTCTTAATTGGACCTGCTTTAGCCCCAGGGAAGGTAAGACAGAGTTGTACACAGCAGTGAATGTAGACACTGACAAGTAAAAGGGCATGTGCAGCAAGAGTTCCAATCAAATGAGCAAGTGCTGGGCAGATATCCTTAACAGAGACTAATCTTATAGAGTCTGAGAGCCTCAAGCTGCAGGTGAGCAGGCAGGAAGAACTCTGGAGCCACCTATTGCCCACACACAGCCCAGTATTAGAGCAGATTTCAACAATTCCAAAACATTTATAAATCATTCACTAGCAAATTAGCCACCCCTCGAGCATTTGAACCGGAAAGCAGGTACTATCTTCCTAAGAGGATCACCTGCCCAGGCCCACAGACTGCAGTTAAGGATGGTGGACAGTGAAGACAGTTCTGGCAGACATTAGATACTTGTCTAGTATCAGCAACAGCATGAACAAGAAAAAAAGAAATAGTCTTCAAGTTCAACAAACCCTCCCAATATATACACCTGGCTCACTACACAGAGAGAAGCTCCATCCAATACTTCACCTTTTCTTTTAATCTTTGTATTCTACTTTTCCTTTTCACTAAACTATATCATGCTATTATTCCTTTTTATATGTTAATCTAATTTTTATGTATTCATTGGTGGCCACTTTTTTTCCTTTTCCTTATCTTTTCTTTTGCTTCCTCATGATTCTCCCCCTTTCCAACTTAATACTATTTTAATTTTAATGCATTAGATTAACAAACACATTTTTAATTTTCTCTTCATTTCCAATCCTTCATTTAACTAATCTTGTTTATGAAAACGTCACCACTTGGTACAATTTCCTTCTTTTATGTTTATGAAACATCACCACTTGGTACAATTTCCTTCTTTTTCCTTCTTTTTTTTAATCTCTCCTCATTTCTACTCCTTTATAACATTCTTTTCAACCCCTGTGGATTTATTTAACCTTGCTTCTCCTCTGTTTCTGTCCACCCTGCTCCTGAGTGGTGGCTTCAATGAGCATAGTCCCCATCTGTTCATTTCTGGGAATGCTGGATCCTCAGCTGGGAAGACTTAGAAGGTATGGCCTTGTTGGAAGAGGTGTGCCACTAGAGCTGGGCTTTTGGTTTCAAAAGCTTGCATCATTTCTAGTATCTACCTCTTTTTTGGGGGGGGCTGCCTCCTTGTCCCCCGAAAAAGTAACAGAAAGCCATACCAAGAGACAAGCAAATTACAGCAGAGATACAAGAAATGTGAAAAACCTTAAGATATCAAGGTTTAAGATATTCCTCATCGTGATTAGAAACACATCAACCACCAAACTATATTAAAATATAAAAATGTAAAATGAAATTTTTGTAAGATAAAATAAAGTAAAAATAAAGACACAAAAGAGGATAAAAACAAGCAGACAAATCCATTCTTGAAATGAGAAAGTAAAGTCAGCAACATAGGAAGTAAAAGAAACATAAAAACCGGAAAATGGAGAGAGAATAATCAGCAATACTGGTTTTAAAAATATTCAACAAGGAAACTGATATGGGGAGGGTAACTGGAGATGAAACTTTTAATGGGAACAAAAAAGGAAATAAGGAAGGAAGGAAGGAAGGAAGGAAGGAAGGAAGGAAGGAAGGAAGGAAGGAAGGAAGGAAGGAAGGAAGGCAAGCAGAAAGCACCATCAATAATAGACTTGACCAAGCAGAAGACAGAGTAAGAAAAATCAGATATAAACAGCTTGAGTCAACAGAGAACTACAACTAAAGTCAGTAAGGAAAAGTAAACAAATGGATATCTAAGAATTCTGAGAAGTAAGCAAGGGGGCAAATCTATCAATTCACAACAAGAAAGGTCTGAGATAAACACTAAAGGAATTAAAAATGTATTCATAAATCTATAGAGACAGATATCTAAACACAGGAAATGTTTAAAACTCCAGACAGACATGGGGATCTCTTCAGAACACAATAAAGTCAAAATGAAAAAAATCTAAGTCAAGGAAACAATATTAAAAGCTTTATGGGCAAAACCTCCAATTCACAAAGGCAAACATGTTAGAATTTAGAATAATATCAGATCTCTTATTAGTATCCTTAAAAGTTAAGAACCATGAAATGTTGCAACATTCAGCAAAGATAGATGTGAAAATTGAAGAGAGACAGTTAAAGACAAAAACAAATGAAAGCAGTTCATGGCCACTAAGCCAGCACTACTGGAGGTTTTCACATGAATATGCAAGAGGGAAAAGTAAGACTGTCTCAATCATAAGAGCATGGAAAAGAACAAATTTCACAACAGAAAAAAATGAAGAAAAGAAACCTAGAAAAGAATTAATCATCATGTTCAGAGCAGGAAACCAACACATCCTAATACCAACAACAGGGGAGAGAAAAGGTCAAAGAACAACAGTCCAACTAGCCAGAAAAACAACTGACAAAATTATCACAATGAATAAACATCTCTTAATATTAATTAAAATATAAATAATCTCAACTCACCAATGAAGAGACACCGTTTGGCAGACAGGATAGAAAAACTAAATCTAGCTACCTGTTGTTTCCAAGAAATACATCTCACTGGTAAAGGAACCAAAAGACTGCGTCAAAGGGTAAAAACCAAATAGAAATCAGAAACCAAAACCAAGCTGGCATATAGCTATTCTGATAGCTAGATGAAGTATACTTCATGGTAAAAATAGTCAAAGAGATAAAGAGAAAGCCACTACATATTAAATAAGAATAATTCATCAAGAAGATAAAATAATTATAAACATAAATGTTAGGTCTCCTAATTTCATGAAAAACTGACCGACATAAAAGGTCACATAGGTCCTGAAACACTAATAATGCATGATCTCCATGTCCTAATCTGTAGAAAAGTCATCCTAACTAAAATCAGTTTAACCTAAATGAAAGAAGCACACCCAGAACTCTGTAAAATAACAATCTTATACCACAAAATACTAAATTGTCAATTTTTTTTGTGGCCAGCATTGCATATGCTCTGTGATCTGGGCAGCACAGAGATGGTCACTGGGCGTCCTTCTTAGCACGACCCATCTTGCTCTCCCAGCAGGGAGTATCCACTTGCTCTGACACTGAGCAGTTACACTAGTTAGGCTCTCCAGAATAACCAGCTACAGCTGGACTTCAAACACTGCTGACTGTACATTCAAACCACAGATGACTCAGCTTGTTTGAAATTCTATTTTTTCTGCAAATCTGAAAGCCAATTAACATGTATATGTATATATTTTCAAAAGAAATTATAAGAAATCATCTATTCAGGTTTTATTAAAAAGTTTAAAATTTTATTTCAACTTTTTAAATCTATAAATACTACTTTTATCCTTTTAAAAATATTCTATCAAGGCTTGGCATAGTAGCACATATCTTTAGCTCTATTACTCAATAACCAGTGGCAGTTGGGTCTCTATGAGTTTGAGACTAGCTTGGTCTACATAAGGAGTTGCAGAATACCAGGGCTATATATTGAGACCATCTTCCTGTACTAAATAAATAAAAAAAATGATGTCTAATTACAACTCCATCTTAAAGGTATTCATGTAATAGATGAAGATAGGTAAAGTCTGTGGCCAATAGACAGCAATTCCAGCACAACCATTAAATGACCATTATGTGTCAAATGCTGCACAAATGGTTTCTAAATGTTTCTACCTTAAAGTAAAAACATAAAGTGCAATTATCCTCCATTTTGTAAATGAGTAAATCTATAAGGCTCAAACTAGTTAAATAATTTGTTCAAAATGCACAGCTTGTGTGGAACTGTTTGAAGACGTACCTCAATAGTATCTGAATCCAAATTCTAAGCTCTTCCGGAAAAAAAAAAAAGTGCTAGAAAAATTGAAAACTGAGTAACCTGTGAAAACAAGGAGACTTTACCTAGTCCATTTTGTTGCCACTCCTATTCCTTCTCTGAGCTTGGTTTCTCTCCATCTATGATACCTTTCATTACAAAGAAGAGTTTCCACCTGCTAACCTTACTGTGGTTCCTGGCTGTAACACTGCACAGGGAAGAATAGAGAAGGAACACTCCCTTGCAGAATCCTGGTTGATGGTACTGACTGTTTCTCAGGCTAGGTCCAGTCAAGGAGAATGACATCTCTCGGAATTCTTCTCATGACTGGGATTCACACTGTACATTAACAATTATGTGACATAATAAACATGTTTACTTACTAATGATGAATAACTGATTCTCAAAATGGCCTACACCCAGCACTACATTTCTAGTTACTGTTCCTGAGCCAAAAACATATTACACAAAAGCAACATATATTTTTCCATGCAGAGAAATAGAAAGTAAAACAAATCCTCATTCTTTATTGCTTGACAAAGTCAATAATGAGAAGCCTATGATCAGGTTGCTAATATAATTTGTCTATTTTGGTAGATGTTCTTCACTTTTATGATCTGTATTTCCAACTCTGGCATTTTAAAATACTACTCTGGTACCTTCATGGGATACTATCTGTAGCTTTAAATCATGAACCTCTCCAAATAGTTTTTATTTAATGTATATGGTTTCCATGGAGACCACTATTTACGCAAAGCATATTTTGAGAGTCAGCATTTTCACCACTAATATTTTCCATGCTGTCTATCCACCATACCCTGGCTTTCATAAAATACATGTATTACGTGTTCTACAGTAACTTTTCTTTGTACACACGAAATTGCTAATAAAAATATACTGTATTTACTTTGAAATAATAATTCAAACACAAAAGTAAACAGTAACCCTTTACTGAAAGAATGTTAGTACAGTTACAAGCATTTAGTAGATACAAAATAAGGAATTGGGAACAATATTTTTATATTTATTTATTCCAATATACTTGCCATGGACTTTTTTTCCTTTTAATTAATTTCCTTTTAATAATTAATTTAATTAATTATTAATTTCCTTTTAATTAATTAATTAATTTCCTTTTAATTAATTTCCTTTTTAATTAAGGTAATTTCTGGGTTGAGGAACTCACAATACAACAGATGCAAATAGTTAAGAAACAAGCAAGGCAATAAACAAAAGTCCCGTGATCACTCCCCTGATCACTGTTTCTAAGGGCTTATCAGGATGAGCCTACTTCCCTGTCCTAGCCCAAAGTCATTTTCATGCCTGAAGTCTACGTCTGTGTTCTAGCCTAAGATTTAGATTCCTGCCATGGACTTTAAAGTGTGGTAATATATATAACAAGTAATCTACAATGATTTTAAGTATACAGTTTGCTGATATATATAACAAAATGTAACTTAGTACCCTAAATACTTTTTCTGTTGAATATCTTTTTTTCTCCTTAGGATAAAGTCTCATGTACCCCAGGCTTGCTTGAAACATAGTTTTATCTCAAAATGACCTTGAACTTCTGATCATCTTGCCTCTCTACCTCCTAAGTGTTGAGATTACAGTCCTGTACCATCATTCTCAGTTTCATAAGGTTTTGAGGCTGAACCTTAGGCTTTGTGAATTCTAGAAAAGAAGTCTACCAAATAATCTATTCTTAAAACTTATAACAGAATTCATTTAGCTCTGTCAGTCTATGACAATTTTGTTTATTCCTTTGTCAAAATAAAATTATCTATAACAAAAATTACTGATGCAGAAACGACATAAAATTTTGTAAAGTCACAAAATCAGAGTAATTTATAAGGTAAAAAATAAATCTGCAAATAATATAGACTATAATGAAGTTCAAAATGACAGAAATATTGCTTTAAATGTATTATATGCATATTTTAAGTTATAAGAACAGCCTATAGAAAGAGAAACTATCAGTATGCAATTTGAAAGCAGTAACTGTTGCTAGTTAGATGATTCAATTACCATGAACTATTCTGGCATGTTTCAAAAGCACTGCCATTTTAAAACATACAAAATATCTAAAAATGCAACCATGGTAATAGATTCTAAGTGCATGGGTTGGGGTGAGAGAAAAAGACAATGACAAATTGGTCCAAAAGGACACTGGGACTTCATAGTTGGAAGACTATTGTGCTGACAATTAGTAACAGAGGAAGCAGAGCACAAAACAAATGAATGAAAAAGGCTGCACTTGCAGTGAAAGGCCTTATTATAGTGCAGAAACATTGTTATAATAAAGGGGCAATGTACTCTCCTCTATGGAACTTCCAAACAGCACCCCAATCTCTTTTCTCTTCCCCTGCATTGCATTTTTTCATTAGCATCTGCTTGATTATGTATTATTTCCAACCCAAAACAATTCCTCTATATTATTTCTAAATCCTGAGGTTGAAAGGCCCCTCCTTCCACTCTGGCCTTAGGCCTCATTTCACATTACTAGAAATATAAAAAACACTTTTAAATCAAGACAGGGGATTGGGGGACACTAAGGCAGTGATTTAGCACTAATAATTCAGGAGAAGCGACAAACACATGAAACTCAAATACAATTTGCCAAAATGTTGATAACTATGTAATTTATCAAGAATATCCAGATGATATTTCCTCTAAAACTTAGTGTCTGTGCTGTGGCTTCTGATATGATTTGGAATTCAATGCTGAAAGCTTTATATACTAGTAACTTCTCTGCACCATTACTCTTTCCTCAGATGAAGTTGTTCCCCAAATCTAAAACGTATCTTTATATACTAGATGAGAATGATAAGAGTTGATCAATAACACTAGCAAACAAGTTTGTAAGCATTTCTCCCCTCAACTCCCCACTGGAAAAACGCACCCTGAAGCCCTAAGCACAGGCTGAAGTAAGGAGAAAGACTTGAACAAGCACTGGACTTAAAGCTTCTGCTTTATTCTACATGTGTCAAAATACTGATGAAAGACAGTTATATGATCTATTCAAATTAAGCAATTTTTTTTTTTTTACAAAATAATCAATAGAACTGATCGTTACATTGGCATCTACCCTTATGTATCCTAAATGGGTTCACCATACTCAAAATATACTTTGAGAATATGTGTGTGTGAATGTACCATCTATCAGATCTGCAAGATCACATTTTTCTTTGGGTATTAACTACTCTTTACCTTAAGAATCTTAACTCAATATATAATCAAGATGAATTCAAGCTAAACATTAGACCACAGTTACCTGCTCTGAGACTCTAAGAAAATTTTAATCTCTATAGGTCTGCTTTATTATCTAGTTTTTGAAAAAGGGAAGAATAATATTTGTTATGTTTCTTATGGTAAATATAATTATAAAAAGTAAAACAACTGATATAGTAGGTTTTTAAATGTCAATTCTTTCCTTACTCCCATCAATCTCCCAGTTCCCTATGCATTAAATTTTAAAACAAGATTAAAGAACCAATTACAATAGGCAAATAATCATGATTCTAATTATTATTTTTAAAACTACACACAATCCTCTACTATCTAGAAACTAAAATTTTAAGTTGCAAAATAATTTACAGAAAATAGTCAAAGACTAAATCATATAAATGTATATATGGTCAACCAAACATTTTCTATAGACTTTATCAGACCGTAAGTGATTAGAGTTGGAAAGCAACAAGCAGAATTGATTTTGCCATTCAAATATGAAAGGGCATCACAAAAGACAGTGCAAGGATTAGTAGAATGTGAGACAACAATGAAAGGATCCTTAGCTACGCATCAATGTTGGTTTGGTATCTGGTGCTTTATACGTCAGTTTAGATGGACCAACGTCCATCCTCTCTCTACTCACATTACGGGCACCACCCTAAAGAAAAGGACTGGTTTTGTTTTATTAATGAAACATTTCAAGAGATATCTATCTGTTCCAAGCTAAAAACGATTCTAAAAAATAGTTTAAAATAGTTTTTAGTTTAAAATCACTACCTTTATGTTGGGATTTGAACTGCAACATTTATCTGTGTCAATAAAATTATTTTATATGTTGCTAAATGAGACAATAAATAGCAATGATATTACAGAAACAAAACAAACAAACAAACAAAATCCACCAGATAAACTAATGGAATTCCTAAGGCCTAACTCTGACTTTGGGAAAACAAGTATCTTAGATAACTGGAGCAATCCTTTAACTGTTTTCAAGTGGCACATTGCACATTTGTTTCTTTCAGGTATCCCTCTGTAAGGGCTAATTTTATATCAACTTGACACAGTCTAGAGCCACCTGAGAAGAGGGAACCCCAATTGAGAAAATACCCCCCAATAAGGCTGATCTGTAGGCAAACCTATAAGGCATTTTCTTAATTAGTGTTGATGTGGGAGGGCTCAGCCCACTGTCAGTAGTGCCACCCCTGGGCTCATAGTCTTGAATTCTAGAAAAAGCAAGTTGAGTAAGCCACAAGGAGCAAGCCAGTAGGCAGTATTCCTCCATGGCATCTGCATCCGCTTCTGTGTGGATTACAGCCCTGACTGAGTTCCTGCCTCATGTTCTGACAAACTGTGACATGCAACAGTGAGAGAAATAATCCCTTTCCTCCCCAAGGTGCTTTTGGTCATAATGCTTCATCACAGCAACCCTAACTAAACACCCTTTTCCTCCAACAGTTCCCATTCTATATGGAGACAGCAATGACATACCATTGAGCTCTGGTCCATTCTTGACAATGCATACCTATTTAATTCAAAAGGGAAGATATTCAGCTGGAGTTTCTGAGAATTTTTTAAATTAGAATAGTATTTCTACCTAGAATCTAGCCTGTCTTTTAAAATGTTACTATTTCTCTAAAGAATCTCAAGCTCCAGAGAGGGTTTTCTCAGTAGTCTAGTTTCTAATGGATCTCCTGTTTCCTAAAATTTGTATTTTATTGTAAAACTTACTCCAGAATTTAATCGTGAAACATGTCAAGTACTAATTTCAAGTGTCACAGAGTAGTTTTGCTACTACATTGCAAATTCTATTATCTGTGGAGTAATGAAATGAACCCAGAATTTGGACTTTGCATTCTGTTACTCATATATTTAATTTCTGGCTCTAACAACTACCAAGAAGCATACCACACAATTTTCTGAGCCTTTTCAAAATAGGAAACACAATACTTGCTTCACAATATTCCTGTAACAAGTAAATGAGATAACATTATCTGAAAGGGCATGGTACATATTAACAACTTTTTAAGATTGCTTTCTTTCTTTTTTTACTTCTTGAGTACTAGATACAATGTTGAGAACATAACACTCCCAATAAAAACTTTCTAAATATTCACTAGAGCTTAAAGTTTATGGCAATCTTAGTTTTCAATTTGAGTACATTTGGAATGAACTAAAAACCAAGCACCTGGGCACACATATAAGGGATTTTTCTTGATTGGATCATTTAAGGTGGGGAGACCCATTCTAAATCTGGGTCACAACTTTTAGTGACAGCCCACAGAAAAGGCCATGGAAAAAGGAAGCTTTTGCTTTTTGCTTGCTCACCTTCACTTTCATTAGCAAGTTCATTTTTCCTGTTGCTAAGATATTCCTTCTCTGGTTATTGGAAACTACTTCTTCAAGATTTCAATGTAGACTGAAGACCCAGCAATTCTCTGGGACTTCTCTGGGACTCTTCTAACAAACTGGGAACTCTGAGACATCCAGTCTCACGTACTGAACAACTACCAAATTTTTGGCTACCCCGTGTGAGACAGCCATTGTTATAATGCCTACCTGGCCTGCAGCCTGATAGCCACTCTAATATATCTCATATGTATGTATTTTCAATCTCTCAGTTCTGTTCCTATAAAGACACATGATAAACTTGACTTCATATATAAGTCAATTATGTTATCACACATGATAGGCAGTTTTAAAAACAGAGTATGTATGCCAAGTTGCTATCTAGGAACACAAGAAGAAAAAACAAAGAAAAAGTTAAACTGGGGCTAATCACCAGAAAGTCCCAGATGCCAGGAAAGCAAGAGGCTCCCAGGACCCAATGAGGATGACATTAGCTGGAATGCCCAACGAAGGGGAGAAAGAACCTGTAGAGAACAAATCTAGAGGCTAGGCATATAGCCCCTGGTTGAGGGATGGGGCCACCCACTCATCTCAAAAATATTAACCCAGAATTGCTCCTGTCTAAAGGAAATACAAAGAGTGGAGCAGAGACTAAAGAAAAGGTCATCCAGAGACTGTCCCACTTGGGGATCCATCCATATGCAGCCACCAAACCCAGACATTATTGCTGATGCCAAGAAGTGCTTGCTGACAGGAGCCTGATATAGCTGTCGCCTAAGAGGCTTTGTCAGTCTTACCAATACAGATGTGGATGCTTGCAGCCAGTCATTGGACTGACCACAAGAACTCCAATGGATAAATTAGAGGAAGGACTGAAGGAGCTGAAGGGGTTTACAACCTCATTGGAAGAACAACAATATCAACCAACCAGACACCACCCACCCCACTCCCCTAGCCCAGAGATCCCAGGGACTAAACCACCAACCAAATAATACACATGAAAGGACCCATGGCTCCAGCTGCATATGTAGCAGAGGATAGCCTTATCTGGCATCAATGGGAAGGGAGGCCCTTGGTCCAGTGAAGGCTTGATGCTCCAGCATAGGAGAATGCTAGGGCAGTGAAGCAGAAGGTGGGTGGGGGAGCACCCTCATAGAAGCCGGGGTGAAGTGGGATCGGGGGGATGGGATAGAGGATTTGTGGAGGGGAAATTGGGAAGGGGGATAACATTTGAAATGTAAATAAATAAAATAACTAAAAAATTTTTTTAAAAGCACTTAAAAGTAATTCAGTAACAATTATAGAAAGACCATCTATTATAGACAGGCAATAGATGGTCAACCTTGACGGACCTAGCTCAGTGGTAGAAACAGAAGAGTGGGTGCAAAGGAAGCTACTTCTGCTGGGGTTTGCTTCCATTCTAGTATCTCAGATTGTAAGCTCCTGGAGCTTATCATTCCTGGCCTGCTTTCTCTTAAAACCATTACCTACCACATCGTCTCCCCTTTTAAACAAGAAGTGATTTTAAAAACAATTTAATTTTAGTATCTCCCCAATGGATAGTAAGCAAGAGTTTCTTCAGAAGGACACTGGAAGATTATGAAAAGAAAAAGGAAACTTCTGACTAATCAGGAGTAACTGGTTGACACATGTGCAGTCCATAGCCAGCAGAAACTTGGTTCTTCAAAAGCCATTTGATTAAGTTTACACTGAAATTTTCTGTTTTATTTTCAAATAAGGCATCTGCTTTTTACAGTGTGATAAACCTATTAGACTTAATTTCCCATCTATCTAAAAGTTTCCTCAGAATTAGAAGTAAAAATACATCCAGTCATCAAAAGATTAAGTACATTAAACAGTCTGAAAAGTCACTCAAAGCAAAAGCACTTATAAATGTGCATGGTACTGAACTCAACAGAATGCAGCAATTTACATAAAAACTATCATGGAGAGTTCAGGTGCAGCTCATCATCAAGGTTTCCAAACATGTTTAGGCCTTGGGTTCCATCTCCACCACTACTGCAACAAAAATCTAGAATATCAAGTCATACGGAGAAATAATGAAAAGATATGAGATATATATATATTTATAAATATATATCTATATTTATATAGATATATAATTATATCTGTATATATATACACACACAACACACACACACACAGATATAATTTTTTATTTTGTACAAGTATCTATGGATAACTAAAAAAATACTAATTCAGCTTCCCCATGTTAAAAAAAAATAGAGCAACTCTAAGATTTGTCTCAGAGAAAGAATGGTACTTGAACAATGCTGTTTTTAACATCTATGTGCATTTATTCCAAGTATTTCAGAGAAAAGAATTTCTGAACATAAGAAATCAATTAGGAAACTGTTTATATAATCCAGGGAGAATTAATGACGACCTGAGCTGGCTCGTAACAGGAAGAGCTGACTGACAGCTTGTTTGTTTGAAGATATACACCTACCACCACACAATATAACCAGATGCTCAAGCAAGGCATTAATTTCTAACTTAAATGCTTATATAATCAATGATTCCTTTCCTTCTTTCAAACTCTATCATCCAGAACTCATGCTAACAACTCAAATATAAACTATTTAGTAACCCTAGTTAACTATTACATATTGCTTCTTTCACAAGGTCCATGGCATTTACTTTTTATAAAAATCCATTTTGGTAACTAAACCCATTTTTCTCCTCACCTACTATGTGTACAATGATAATACTATACAGTGTCTATGTCAAATTCCTATATTTAAAACTTATGATATAATCCACTAGACACTAAATAAGATATTAAATGATCAACAAACTTTTAAAATTAATGACTCTGAATTTTCATAATTCATATCTATCTAGACAGCTAATGGCTCTTCTAGATATACAGGATTAATGCTAAATCTAAATTTCTCTTTCATTATGTCTTGATTTGAAATAGGAACTAATTTGTCTCCAAATCTGAAACCCAAATCTAACAATTTTCAGCCATGAAGATGATTTTGGTGGTTTTAAGACTTTCAATGTGAGTAAAAAATAGGTTAGATAGGAAATATTCATTTCAAAAGGGGGCAGCTAGGACTGTAGGTATCCTATCTTTTATAAAAGAATAAAGAAAAGTTTTAGAAAAGAGACATTTTCAGGATAGACCAACATTTTCAGCACATAACACAGACTTCTAGGAGGAGCTTCTTGGGACAAATACTGGTATACCCTGCTTCTTACCACACAGAGTAAGAGGAATTTTGCAAAAAAAAAAAAAATGTCTTTAGGATGAACCTAAAGACATCTGGGCAGTTTTCAGTCTTCCATAGAGAAATTATTCCCTCTTTGAAGTTTAAAAATCTAAGAATTCAGTAAAAATACGATAGGTGAAAAATATCAAAGATACTGGATAGAAAAGCTACTTTGCTCAAAGTACCATGTGACAATATGTGTTTGTAGCAGCATTTTTCAACTCAGTATGCATGTATTCTCAACAATGTTTTCTCAATCTATGATTATTATAAATAAGTCATGGTAACTTTTAGTTATGGTTATACTATGCTTAAAAATAATTTCTAAATTTCATCTCTATTTCACTGCATTTAAAAGGCACCTTCATTCACAGTCCATATTTGATCTGATAAACTCAAATTAGAATAAATGTCAAATGTTGTTATCTACATTCCTTAGTACTTTGTAAATTTCCATTCTAAATGCCAATGGCTACTTAATAATTTAAATAATGGTTTTTATATTCTAAATCAATGAAAAGTGAAGATGAAAACTATCTGATATTATAGATTTTAAATATTCTCCAAAGGCACATTTTAGATGTTTTGTGTTTAGCCTGGAGCTCTTGGGAGATGGTAGAAACTTTATGAGATGTGACCTGATGTGAAGTCTTTTGGTTACTGGCGCTATATCCCTGAAGGTGGTTATAAGACCCTGGTCCTTTCTCTTTTTGTTCCCTGGCCATGAGATAAACCATTTTACTCTGGCACATGCTTTCGCTATACACCAGTGCCTCACAATGAGCTCAAAGCAAAATGATTAACCTATAATGCAGGATAACCCCAAAGCTATGAGCAAAAATAAATCCTTCTGCCTTCAGTGGCTTCTTTTAGGCATGTTTTCACAACAAAAGGGTAAGTATGTAATGCACTAACATAAGATCCTACTATGATGGGAAGGGAAAAGAATAACATTTAAATGACAGCAGAGTACTGCAAGTTTTTTTTTTTTTAAAGAATCATTTTAGTTTTAATTATGTGTATGGGGTGGGTATGTGGCAGTGAGTGCAGGTACTCATGGAGGCCAGAGGTGTCAATCTCCCTGAAGTTGGAGTTTATAAGCAGTAATGAGTTACCTGACATAGGGGCTGGGAGTCGAACTCAGGTCATTATGTATGCACTCTTAAATACAGAGCCATCTCTTCAGCCTTGAGTTACATAAGTTTTAATCCATGTATTTAAATACCATTACCTAGTAAGATAACCTTAAACAAATCATTGACTCCAAAAGCTTCATTTTCTTATCTAAAAAGGAGAAATTTACATAGTATGTGCTCAGATATTCAAGAATAATTATTAAAGTCATAGTATGTAGACATTAGGAGATAAGATTAAACTATTTCACCTAGAGTAACTCAGACTAATAAATAAGACATAGCCATGAACCAGATACCCAAGAAACAAGGTGATAAACATACATGTTTCTTCAAACCTTAGTTTGAGGAAGGCAGAGGAATAGTTTTAAATGAACTAATGAGGAAAAGAAATTTTAATATAAATTAGACAAGAGAAAATAATACAGGCAAATAGGAAGATGAGGACATTCCAACCAGAAGCTAAGACAAAGAGCAGAAGAGCAGCAAAGTTTTCAGGGAGTTATAAACAGCTCAGCACTGTTGAAGCAGAACTACAGAGCAGAAGAGACATGGAGCACGAGATGAAAGGAGCGGCCAGATTGGAGAGATCCTAGTAGGATACATTAAGGAAGCTGGATGGCATCCAGGAGGCAATGAAGATCCAAGGCAGAGATTTCCTGGGGGGAATGGCATAGTTAGGATGTAATTTTAGAAAGATCCTTCTGACAGACAAGTGAAAGGAGAATATGAGTGGCACAGACAAGATGCAGACATCGAATTAAGAGTCTGTATCACAGACTAAGAGAGTGAGTCATTCCAGGAAAAAGTTTGAGGTATACAAAATAGGTTTGAACATAAGAATAAAATCAATAGAACTAGGAATGGATTGAGAGTGTGGTAGAAATGTGAAGGAAAGGAAAGGATAGGGAATAGACCCAGGTTTCTACTCAAGCAGAGGCAGAAAGGAAATACTGAACAATAAGGGAAAATAGGCAACTGTCTTGAGGTCAGCCTGGGACAAGTAAAGGCTAAAAAACACATAGAGTGGCAATAATTTACAGTGAAATTAATACGACATAATTCTCAGGAGAGCAGCCTGGTCTGAATACATGAAAAAGTGGGAGTAAGGTACACAGTGTGTGACTAAAATTTTATAAACAATGTAATCCTGTAGATCCAGGTGTAATGTACAAGGTGTGAAGTCCTTAGCTAGATGTTTATTAAATGCAAAATTATACTTCTTGCAAATAAGAACACAGAGAAACCTGACAGCACAGAGGGCAATACCATCTCAAAAGTCTGGTCAGCACAATGAAATGCAGCTCAATGCCAATTCAGAAAGCAAATTAAAGCTGAAAATTAACTCTATGCTTACTGAAGGATTTTTAGCCAAATGTGTTACCTTGGGCATTTGAGCAAAAGGTAAAAGCAAGGAAGTCATTTTCAATGTTTTCCTGCTTGTTTCCTCTGAACCAGGACATATATCTAGTAAAGACTTTCTGACTTTCCTTTAAAGCAGGTCATAGTTCCTCCCTTAAGAAATGTCTTTCCTATTCCTGGAACAAATGTCTTTATCTCTGAAGATAGTAATCAAGAGAAATTCTCAACAAACAGGGCTTGCTCCATCCTCCCCAGCCTATTACCATTCCATTACCTATATTCCCAGTCCTATTTGCCCATGATTATCTACCTACCTTTTCATTAACCTACATGCCTTAAATCTCATCACAAGGGATGCTGAAGGTCTCTGTTAGGCTGAAGCCAGACTATATAACAAGTTCCAGGCCACTCAGGGCTACAAAGTGAAACTTTGGTGGGGGGTACCCACAGCACAAAAACATACAAATCTTTGGGTTTTAGTTTCCAAAGTCTAGGTAAAATTAATGCTAGACAAATGTATATGTATATTTTTCTTTTGTTTATAAGGTCCTAAGCCATGAACCCAACATAGGAAGAAAAAATATTGACTCCCCTCACCATTAGAAATAAGGTGGCTACTGGAGAAATCATCCAAAGTAGTTTCAATCAAATAGTAGTTAAATAGTATAATCAATGAGAACAAAGGCTTTGGGATTTTTTTTCCTGATACTACAGTCTGAACCCAGGGCCTTATGTATGCTAAGCATATGCTCTACCCCTAGCCTGGACAGTGTTATTAAGAAGGGAAGAAAACCTATATAATGAATATTGGGAAAAAATTCAATTTTGAAATCCTTCTGGTTCATATTATAATTTTTCAAATGAGTAAAAAGGCTATTTCTGGGAAATTTTATTAAAGTCCATATACAAGTATAATGTTCATGTGTGACCACACACATATACATATTAGTACTTGTATATACACATGTGTTTGAAGCCAGGTGTCACCTTCCTCAATCACTCTCCACCCTTCCCTCTGAGGTAGTCTCTCAATGAACCTAGAGTTTACAGATTATGCTGGGCTGGCCAAACCATGAGCTCCATTAAACAACCTTTCTCTGCGACTAGAGACCAGGAATAAAGTCAGGCTCTCCTACACTTATCTTATATGGTCGTTGGACAGCCAAACTCAAGGGCTTATATCACCATAGGAAGCAGATAACCAAATGGAGCCATCTTAGAAGCCAGATCATTAAGGTACATTTTTAATTAGGAGAAAAATAGAGGACTCAAATTGTAGATATTAATAGGATATATAATATTTAACATACCTTAGAAAAACCTTACAATAATTTTAAAGGCTATTCAAATTCTTTTAATTTTTAAATTTTATTTTTATTTACATGCATGTGTGTGATCTGCTTGTCCATATGCATAAAGGTACCCAGGGAGGCCAGAAGAGGGTGTCAAATCCTCTGGAACCAGTGTTACAGATGCTGTGAACCACAGTTAGCAGTTAACTGCTGAGCCATGTCTCCAGCCTATTCAAGAACAATATTCCACAGAGGGTCAAGGCAAGTGGGGAACTAACTTCCAGTCAAAGAAAACAGGTTGTTTTTATTGATGCCCCATAAAAGCATTATCATCTTCTGCTATAATACCTCCTCCTTTGTTTGAATTAGCTTCCTATTTACTTCATCTTCAAGGGCCTGCTCAAACTCTACCTTATAAAGCAGCAAGCAGATGCTCAGTTTGTTGATGAAAAAATAATGTTAGGATCAGAGTTTAACACATGATCTGCCTCCAGTCATACTCAGAGCTTCAGCCAAAGTGGAAATTTGAACCATTTCTTTCACAAGTGTCCCTTCAATAAAGTATTGTTTCCGTAATTATTTATATCATTTAATATTATAATAAAGCTTTAAAAATAAAAACTTAAATAGACTCATGGTAGGATCTAAGGTAATACTCCTGAAAATTAGGTATTCAACTACTATTTTACCTGCCAGATTCAAGTACCAACAAGTACACTTAGTTATACAAGTAAAAATTACAGATGTCAACTGCTATTTATCTTCTGGAGAAGCTGTCAGTCACTAAATAGGGTCTCTCTCCACAAGTACACATTTATTTCAGCCTCTGCCAGTGGAAGTGTTAGAGCAGATGTTGGCAGACTGTGACATACAGTATATCTTTAAAACTTGTTGGGGTGTGAAATTTCGTAAGGTCAAAAAATGTTGCATTTTGATCAGCAGATAGAGATTTTTTTGTTCTTTTATAAATGATTTCAGACAAACGAATAGAATTGATGGTAAAATGGAAATTTCTTTAGCAGGACACAACAACTATTTAAAAGGTAATTTCTACCACATTAATAAGCAAATGTTCCACCACAATCCCTTAAGCCTGAGATATGTCCTAATGTAAAACCCAAACATACTATTCCTATTGTCAAAGTGATTAAATAATTTCTTACTTACCACAGCCACTAATATATAATGAACAAGTTTTGACAAAGAAAAGGCTGTTTTTCTTAATACACACATATACATGCACATATATGCATGTATAACATATAATGATCGGAAGCTTTCATTTCAAAACTGAAATGAAAAATGAGTTCTCTACACAAGAAAGCAAAGATATGAATGTAAAGGGTTTTAAAATTAGTTCCCAAGGAAGTTCTGAGAGAAGTATTCATGATGGTAAAGATCAAAATATGTTGCACATAAATATTTTTGATAACATTTTAGAAAAAATAATATCCTTCTTCAATCATTTGTAATTCCATACTCTTTTAGCTTTATTTTAAAAACTGGAAATAAAGTCTGAAATTCTTTTGTGGTAAAATAAATTCTGTAATACTGAAGAAATGTTTTCTTTCCTGGATATTTTGGTTATTTAACTATGTTCACAAATATCAGTTCTCCCATCTTTTTCCATCATATCTAACATATATGATCCACCTAAAATAGGAAAGGAAGTCATCTAACTAAAAACTTTAACACTGTAGACTAGACTGCACCTAGGTCTTCTATATGCCAATTTGAACTTGAAACTGCTTTAGCTCTAGATAAACACAGAGGATCCTTTAACTGGATCAGTAGGTATAAACCATTTAAGAGCTTGGTCAAATATGAAAATAAAAATAATCATTGTTATTATCATTCCATAATGATAATCTTTCAATTAAAAAATTCAATAAAGACAAGATTTCTAAGTAAACTATGAGCATTTTGTTAGATATACTAAGAAATATGAATATAACTAAAAATATAAAATAATCCCAGGAAATGATTTCTAATAGAAAAACATTTATATAATAAACCAAACAAACAACAAAACATTGACAGGGAATTCTGTGAGGTACTGCAGAAAGTAAGATAATATCTTACAACCCAGATCATAGGTCCTTTTTTACATCTTATATAAAAAAAACTTAAGTTGTATAGATGGGCAATTATATTTATTACATTCAACTCTAAATATAGAAAACAGTAAACTATATTGCACTGCATAAGATTATAACTCCCTGTCATAAGGAGCTGAAATTTCTTAGAGAGTTGATCATTTCTTTCCATTAAATGTAAACAAACTTTTGCACTGGTTTCTCAAGATCCATAAACAAACCTGCCACATAACATCATGCAGATAAATGAACCCAAGGTGAATTAACAATTGCTATTCACTTACTTGCCACTGAGAAGTTGTTGAGGGGATAGGGTAAGTCCACATCTTGAGGTTTCTCCTTATAGCCTATGAATGAGCCATCTGTCTTCAAAAGGAAGTATCTTGGCCTCCAATTTTTTATATATTCTCCTACATGGAAGGAGCACACATGTTAATGCCAAAAATGAAGTAATGTTTAGGGAAAAAATAATAATGGTTTAACATGTTCCGTGACAGTGACCACCAAAAGTTTAATGAGGTAATTTTCTTTTAACTTGACTTACAAAAGAAAATAAGTCTACAACTAAGATTTAATAAACTCTAGACATTTTGATTTTAATGTTTTAATACTTTGGTTATTCATTTGGACTGTTATTCCTTCAGAGAATCATTCTGAATACACATTTGGTTCAGTTTTTCACTTTATCAGTTGGCTGTTAAAGCACATTTTCAGCCATTTTAGTATTTATGAATCCCAGGAAAAACAGACCATAAGCAAAGTGTGAAATACATGTTCCACTTTCATGACCAATAATATTCCTTTTTGGCTTTTGTTTTTCAAACAAGGGGAAAGAAGTTAATTCCTTTTTCTTTTTAAGTCAGGATCTTCCAGGCTTGCCTCAAACTCAATCTTCTTGCCTCAGCCTCCAAGGTAGGATTATTACAGGACATATTTCCTTGTCAATCTTGACCTTAACTTTCTCTTTCTAGGAAAATAACCTTTCACATAATTCTGTGACCAAGTCATAATTGAAAGAACATGAGTTAATAAAGCTCAAAACCACATCAAAGTTACATATAGAAACAAGTTCAACACAATATAGTTATAGGGCATGACTAACTGTATATAAATGTACATTTTATTAGATTTACATATGAGCTCCACCTATCTACCAAAATACCCAATTTGAAACAGCAGAGCCTTTCAATGGCAAACCAAGCATAGCAGCACATTTCTCTGGCAAGTTGGGAGGCGCTAAGGTGGAAGGAGTAAAAAGAGCAAGAGGAGGATTATGGAGAGAAAGAGGAGGAGCTAGGGAGGAGGCAGAGATGTAGGAGCAACAGGGGAACCACACATGTATCAGGAGCAGCCCTGGGTAACAACTTATATCTAGGTTAGTTAATTGGTTACCACTTCTAATTGTGCGGGCATCTTGTTATTTGAGCATTACCAAGTATATAAAGCTATTGGATAATCTTTAAACATTAGATTCTCATTTCTACTGGGCACTGCGTGGATGGTGGGATGGTCTGGGCTAAGCCCAACCTTGTGGAGACAGCATGGAAAATTGGCAGAGCCATCTCCCACACTGGCATCTCATGAGTGGCAGAGCCGGTGTCTCTGGCTGCCTGAGCCTCACAGCAGCAAGAACACTCCGCTGCTCCGCTGACTTCAGGCCTAGCCTAGCTGGGAACATGACTGCTGATTAAGCAAAACCAGATAGGGAGCTGCCTTTTAAAATATTACCACAAGTGGCGACCAACTTCTGACACGATTCATAGAAATTTAAGTCTATTTCACCTGAGAGTAAACATTGTATTTTTTTTAAAAAAAGAAAGTAAGTGAGTAAGCTGAGATAAGTCATGTGACTCCTAGCACAGGAACCCTGAACAAAAAACCTGCTTGTCCCCTGTTGTGAGGAAACTGCAGGTTGTTTTTTGTTAAGAAAAGAAGGAAGTAGCTTACTTCTAGCACAGAGAGATTTGAACTGTGAATTAAAATTGAGATTATTTGTTTTTAAGATAGATTTAAAAACAGTTTTGTCCGATTCACTGGGGAATCTTGCCTGCGGTTCTGAACAAAGATAGGTAGAGAAAATTTGTCTGTGGCTCTGTGCCTAGACAGGTATACACTATTAGCTTCTCTGAGCCAAGAGAGCCAAATAAATAAGCCTCTGTTGCAGAGCAGTTACTGATTTAAGTATAAAGTTACAATATAGAGATTATGTGCTTTTAGGAAAGATTTATAAACAGATTTGACTTAATTACATGGGGATTTTAGCCTGCAGTTTGGAACTTAGATAGAGAAAATTGTCACTGACTCTAGAGTAGAGAGTACAGTGTATAAGTGGAGGCTGCTGTGGAGTATAGAGCCAAACAGATAGATGGTATAAATAAAACACTGTTATAGGCAAAGGCCGAAAGAAAGATAGTGTAAATCAGATATATTCAGATGATATGAAGTTATACTGCCTCACAGGAGACTGGGGTTCTGTCTAACATGGGCCCCACAGGAATTCTGGATTCATTTCCTGCTTGGCAAAATAGGAAAGGCATAAGAATAGGCACATGCAGTATTTTAGTTATAATAAATAGATTTTATTTTCAGGATGGGTATGATTTTCAGTTTTGTGGTTATATTTTTCCTCTGAGAAAGAGGTCAAGATAAAGGTTTTTCTGGTTACTGGCTCAAGTATATGCAGTTTTGGGGAAAAAGTTTTGTCTGTGTGTTTTCAGAAGAGATGATTAAGGTATTTCTACCTCCCAGAATTATATGGATTAGACATGACAGAGGCAGGCTGCCAGAAGACTAAATTCCAGAATTCAAACAAAAAATTATCTTGATATTAAAATTTGTTTTGAGAATAAGAATACACAGCCTTGGTGTATCTACTCATCAAACAAGCTGAGCAGACCTGCTTGAACCTCTGATGTCCTGGAATTTCAGACGTCAGAGGCTTATCAATTTACCCTTCCCCCCCCCCATCTTCTAATATCTCAACGCCCAAATTCAGCTTTAAGAAGTTAATGAAGAGTCGGCGCCCCTATTCCCTCGGCTTGGGGACTGAGGTGGTTAATATTAGACTGTCCTTCTAGGGAAAAGTAATGGGTTTTATTGGAACAGGGAGGAATAGTTAGAATTGATTACACAGCCATTACCTATTGGTAGAAATCTGTATAATTGTTACTAAGCTGAAGTTATAATTTTTTAAATGGTACAAAATTTATTTTGATTTCAAATTCAAGGGTTTCATTGGTATATTTTCTTCTATTAAGTCAAAATTGGTGGTACAAGGCTTAGACACAGTCCTTTAATTTTTTTAAATGAAATTTAAATGACCTGAAATGGTTAGCCTGTGAGTTAAGGGCCTATAACAATTTGTGGCTCTGAGTTGATTGTTAGGGTGTTTTCTAGATTTAAATTAGAAATAGCTGAGAGGCTATTTACTTTGAGAGAACAGATTTGAGAGGATGGTTTTCAGATGGCATTCATTCTGAAGCCAGGACATAAGCTATAGTCTTTTAAGATAGGAGAGATGACAAGAGGTTCTGTTTAGTTGACAAAAATGATGGACTGGGTATTAGGTCTATCTTGTACCTTACTGATACAAATTGTGATAGTTGTGCTCTATTTGTATTTTGGGAAAAAGATTTTATTAACAGCAAGGGTGATATGTAATGGCATATTTCTCCCGCAAGTTGGGAGGAGTAAGTAGAGGAGGAAGAGGAGTAAGAAGAAGAAGAGGATGAGCTAGGGAAGAGAGGACTGGAGATAGGGGAACATGGAAACAGATGTGTGTGTGTGTTTCTAGCAGTCAAAGGTAACTGATATATCTAGGTTGGGTATTGGGTTACACCTCTGATTGTGTGGGCATCTTCTTATTGAGCACTGCCAAACATATAAAGCCTTTGGATAACTTTTAAACATTAGAGTCTCATCTCTACTGGGCCTGCTTCTTTGGCAAGATGGTCTAGGATCAGCTCAGCCTTGTGGAGACAGCATGGAAGATTGGCAGAGCCACCTCCCACACTGGCATCTCATGGGTGGCAGGCCTGGTGTCTCTGGCTGCCTGAGCTGGCGACTTGAGCCTGTGGCCTGAGACGTGTCAGCAGCAGCATCGAGAGCACACTGCTGCTTGTGACCTCAGGCCTAGCCTAATCAGAAACATGGTGACTCCATAACAACAAACCAGATCGGGTACCGCCATTTAAAATATTACCTCAACAAGTTCACATCTTTTTTTCTCAACACTTGAGAAGACTGAAGCAGGAGCATCACCATGAATGCCAGCCCATGCTGAGCGACAAACCAAGACTTGGGGGTGGAGGGTTTATGGAGTAAGTGCATCAGCAAGGGAGGAAGGAAGGAGAAGGGTGGAAGAGAAAGAAGAAAAAGCTGAAGGGGAAGAGGGATCCATGTGGTTATCTGGTCTCCTACTATTAGTAAATGCTGAATCTTAGAACTACAAAAATCTGAAGTTTACATTTGATACAAAGCAGCTTGTTCTTTTGACCAAGTTTAAACCTAGCACTTGACTTCTGCCATGCCTTATGCTACCAGTAGTAAGTCAGAACAATCTTCCTGAGTATCGACCTGCCAGCCTTACCTGACCCATTACTGCTTTATATCCAGCCTCTGCTAATGTTCTCAATTGTTTTCCCCATACACTCACCACAGCTTCTACTAACAAATCAAATCCAGATTATTCTTATTTGTGTATTTACTCCATTACTTTTCCAATCTTTCTGCTCTAATGTATTTTTACACTAACACAACTTGATGGGCATGTGGAGCATTCCTTAAATCACAACACTCGGGAGTCAGACAGGTGGATCTCTCTGAGTTCAAGACCAATCTGGTCTACAGAATGAACTCTAAGTGAACCAAGGCTACAAAGTACGATACTGTCTCAGAAAACAAAGAAACCAAAAGAAGCAAACTCATTTCATTTAATGTAACATATATACATTAACATATATGTATCATGTTTATATATATGATATATATATATATATATATATAGTATGTGTATACACACACACACACACATATATTGCTTCTTCCTGAGCAGCATGGTGGCATGTATCCCTAGCACTCAGAAGACAAAGGCAAGGGACTACAAATTAAGGCTACACCCGACCTTTTAGTAAACAAGCAGCAGCACTGTACAGCATTTCTACCTACATCTAAACACAAATAGCTGGACTTTCTTTTCTGTTAATACACTTGATTTATTAGCGTATATTCTTCTGGTTGAAATATAAAACTCAAGTGGTAACTGAAGAAGGGAAGCCTATTCAAACAGCTGTCTATTTAGATTACATCTTGAATGACTCTTGTATACTGTACACAGCTTTATAAATATGCATTAGTCATACAGATACTGATTAAACAGTTCAACTTTCACAGTCTAAACACTTTACATAGTTACATTGTTATCACTAATCAATTTCATTTTTAAAAAACTGAAGTACTGAGAAGCTTTTAAAGCTCATGATAGCAAACATGTTTCCCAAAATTCTACTCTTTGCCCTTGGAGCTCATTTTTTATTATCTCAGCAACTACTGTCATGCTTTGTTGGCTTGCAGTGATATCCTCTACTTATTGCCTATCACTTGAGTGATCTTCATAGCAAATAAAGGAAGCATATAAGCATATAGGTAGATAGATATCAACATACATATACCTGATGCCTTCTCTTTTACTAAAAAAAAAAAAAAAATCATTCTTACCCATCACATAATATTCACTTAAGTTCACAGTTCCTATTCAGCACCAAAAAGTTGTTCCTGTGTTGACTGTCCTTATCATTTGATTCTTCCCTATTATGCATTCCTATATAATTTTATAATTGTTAGGTGCCAATATCTAATCAATGATGTGGCATTTAGGTTCCAAAGGCTGTTGTTAACAAGAACAAATTTATACAGATACAGTAAATGTTGGTCAAGATGAACAGCAAGTAATAATTTCATAATCATAACAAAGATGAAATGAAACAAATTCATTTGAAAAATATAAAGACCAAATCATAAATTAGAATCATTTCTTCTCATGTAAAATCGAACTGAACACATTCATTCAGAAAATGTAAATGTAAAAGCAAAAGAAAAATTTTATTTCTAACTCTAATTTTCCTTTATCATCTTAATTATTTACATGTTCAGAAGATATTAAATAAAACTTATGACCTTAGAGCTGTCAAAAGTTCTGTGAAAATGAGTCTATTATATATCCCTTAAGAAAAATGCACAACAACGACACAGGGATAAAATTATTTCCACCAAAGAAAAAAATGAGAAACAGAAAACTTCTCTTCCACTAAATGAAAAATTAGCAGTACTCTTGAATGTTTTTAATAATTTTGAACTGATTAATTTACTCAGCAACTGAGCTGGCCACCACACTAAAATTGAGTGTCAAATTTTCAATCAAAATTTCTAATTTGCTTTGTTTTCTTGTCATTTTTCATCTACAACATAAATGAACTTGCAGTATATTCATTCATCCAGTCAGTCAGTCACTTAGTTGAAGGTGCTGGGGACACAAGCTGTAACCCCTTCCCCACCACCCAAAATAAAAAAGACCAAACCTCTAACTTCATGGAGCTTTTTCCAGTATTCCACCAGAGTTCAGATATGCCTAATTAGCATCTGGAGAAAGGTACTAAATATTTTCTGCAGGCAAAAGGGGGAGCAGAGGGCAAAGAACCTCTTTTTTATAGGATTCTACGAAAATTCTGAAGAAGAAAAATATTTTAGCATGGTGTGCTGGGCTTATTAAATATACCTTTTCTATTTCCACAAATGGAATGAATGCATTGGCGTCTGAAGAATGATCCTTACATAAGATATAAAGGCTGCAAGTGATCGAACAACAAAAAGGGTAGTGTCTGTTGTTGCTTCACTAGGCCCAATATAGAAAACTATCTTAGTCTGCAACTATATAAAACATTAGTTTTTCACGACTCCCTAGCATGGCACTGAAGACAGTGAAGAATAAGTACTACTCAGGTAGAACTGTCTCTATAACCTAAGGAGTCTCAACTGGGCCTTTTCCAAGTAATCATGAAAAATTATCTAAATATTTATGCCACTAATGCAATAATTCCAGGCAAGGAGAGTTCAAGAAAAGAGCATGTCATAAGGCTGTTCAATGAAGTAGAAACAGAACATCTTAGATTTTACGAGACTACATGCCTAGAATAACAACAACAAAAGTTCATGTAATCAATCGTTATAAACTACTAACAAGAAGCCATAATGCTTTTAGCTGTGACACTGCAATGTGTCTGTGTTCATGTGCATGCACACATGCATAGGAACGCAGTAAGAAGAGTAGATTTGGGATCTGTCTCTGCATCCCAAATTCTAGGATTTCAGGTCTGAACCTCTGCACTCAGCTCTTGACATGGGTACTCAGGATCTGATCTCAAGTCCCTATTCTTGTGCATCAAGTACTGTAGAGACTAAGCCATTTCCCAGCCCCCATAATCCTATTTTTAAAGGTAGTACTTCCGTCTAAGCTAATATTAAACTTCAAGAATCATTGTAGAAACAACTGGGTAAGTCACCAGCACAACCTTTTCCTAACTTAACAACTATAACTTGTGCTTCTACTTCTTCCTTACCCTCTTTGATGAGAGGTGTGCACACTTTAGAGTTGTCAGACTTTGCCTATTGTCAGAGTTGTTCTCAGTTGTGTGTCCTTAGGCAGTGCTGTAACAATGCAACCATTACTGAACACATCTAGACCATACAGCCACCACACACCTCACCCCCTTGCCTGTGTATAGTATATGTGTATAGCCTATCGCTCCTAGGGTTACAATCAACAAAATAAGATTAAGTCAAGACCAAGAAGAAATGGTGCAATCAAAAGCCAGGACAAATAAACACAAGTTACTAGTGTCCAAACAAATGCACTATCTTACTGTGTACATTTTTTAATTAAGTAGAAGTGACTCTAAATAATGATTGGAAGCACAGTATAAAAAATATGTAAGCCAACACCCATCAAATCATTATCAAGTACTAATATAATTATGGCATATTTTTGCACAACTACCTCCAAGGTTTGTTTACATTAAAAATCACCACAACCACATAAGTAATGAATTTTACTATGACTGCATAATTTTTCAGCTCTATATCAATATTATGGGACCACCATTCCACGTATGGTTTTTTAGTTTCCCAAAAAGGATTCTGGCATTTTGGAGTAATGTAATTAAAAGAGGTATAGATCTCAATCTCTGGAACTTGTGAGTATTACCTTATTCTACAGAAGAGAAAGAGTGTCATCTCATTTTGCAAGAGAAGCAAGGAGGTTACAGATTTTTAAAACAGCTTTTCCTAGGTTATCCAGGTAGCCCTCATATAAATTTGAAATACACTTAGAATAAAGATTTGACAGAAGAGTAAACATGACACATGAAGAAAGGGAGGAAGCAGGTGACCATAGAAACGATGGCAGAAGATTCAGTACAAACTAAAAAAATACCTTGATCTACCATAAATAATAATAAAGAACAGATTTTCTCTGAAAGCTTTTGAAGAGTAACCTTGCTCATGACTGTTTTCCTCTACTGTGGTTGTCATGATTGTGATAGAAATATTTGTTGTTATAAGGCATCATTGTAGTTGTTGTTTAATATACCCACCCTAAGAAATGAAAAAGTTTTTATATGCACTATCATCAAAACCTTGTTTATTTAAAGATTCATTTATTTATTTTATATATGTGAGTATACTGTCACTGACTTCAGACACACCAGAAGAAGGTATCTGATCCCATTATAGATGGTTGTGAGCCACCATGTAGTCGATGGCAATTAAACTCAGGACATCTGGAAGAGCAGTCACTGCTCTTAACCACTGAGCCATCTCTCTAGCTCCCAAAGATGTGTTTATACAACAACCACAAAAATAAATCTTATGATCCATTATCATTTTAACATGAGATACAGCTTACTCAGTCAATTTCTTGTAAATATATCAAAAAAGTCAAATCATTTTTATAAGCAGTAGAGAATCCATTTGTGAACTGTAGGTTTATAAGAAAATGTTTTCTTTTTAACAGTTCTGAGCTCTACTAGGTTATGATAATTCTACAGTTGGAGTCTTGGCCAACTTTCTTTTTAATTAATAATTCATTTCCTATATTACAACAAATAATCCCAATGGTTTTGAGGAGATTCTCACTATTACAAAAACGGGCACAAATGATAATTTTGTTTTGGCTAAAGTCTAAAATTTTTCACAGCCTATTCAAATGGATTATATTGGAGGTAAAGTGATAGACACTTAACTCTGGGTCTCCTGAACTTGTTCATCTAGTGTCAAATTATATTGTTTAATGTCTTCATTTTAAATCAGTCTTCATATATAAGCTTTATTCCATTATTCATTAGTACTTCATTAAGAATCATCATTGTAGTTTTTAAAACTTTTGATGAAGACACCAGAAAGTACCATAGTAAGAATTAGGGGTCTATATGTCTAGACCAAAAACAGATGAAATGTTCCAGCAGTCTTTGATCTGTATTTGATTGGATATGTCCACATTTATTCAGATATCTAACTAGACAATATGCCTAAACATAACTCAGGCTTCTGCTCTTAAAGGTGAACTGGGATGCTAAATATCCATTCTGTTTTAAGGTTAGGTTTTATAGAAGAAACTTTATCTATAAAAAAAGAGATAAAGTTAGAAGCAAGATGAAAGATAAACCAGTGGAAAACACTGCATTCATACTCATAAACTAGAGACCTATGCTCAACGTTTCATGCTAACATGGGCTAGGCTAAAAATATATAGTAATAACAATTAGGTAAAATAAATTTGGCCTTATTAAAACAGATGCAACCCAGTTCAACTGATTTGATATAATTATAGCACTAATTTTCACAAATCTCATAAATCAATCATTTAGAATTCAATTATAAAAATCATATTAAAAATATGCTCCTTATAACATGAGATAGGACATGAGATTAGATTCCTTTTTCCCCATAGAAAATTAAAGACCCTAATTTGTAACAGTAAATAAACTTAAATTATTAAAATATAAGCATGATATTACTGTTTAAGTTACCAGTGGTGACTTCTACTTGATGTGTTACAGAATTAAAAAGCTAACCAAACTTTGCAAAGTAGGCTTGAGGGGTTTTTTGGATTTTTTTTTTTTTAATACTCTACTTCTTAATTCGCTCAGTGGCCAGGCATAGTGGCACACACCTGCAATTCCCACTCTGGAGGCTGAGGCAGGATTGTGTGTTTGATGGCATCCTGAGTTCAATTACACTGTAATGTGATGGCTTGGGGCCTAAGGCCCACAGTTTATATGTGAACCATGATTACGGCACTGTTTAACTAAAAGGACATACCCTCATCCACATCTCAACTAGAAAATGGGAATTATCATAGTACAAATTATGTAGGGACATAATACAGCAGCTCTTAAAATTCTGCTTAGCATACATTAGGCACTAGATTTTGTTATTAAATGGAGCCATTGCTAATTAATACAATTTATAATCAGCCTTGTGCTTATCCAGAAATATTCATATAATTAGAAAACAAAAAATGTGTATCATAAATCAAAAACAGTCTTTTAAGCTGGAGCGAGGTCTATAAAGCTTTTTCATATTTATTTTTAGTATTTTAATACACATGTGGAGAGGGCATTGAGCATGGTTAGTGCAGGTCACCTCTAGGGTCTAGAAGACGGCTTAGGTGTCCCTGGAGCTAGAAACAGAAGACTGTGAACAGCATGACATGGGTTCTGGAAACCAGACATGAGTCCTCTGAAGTGCATACTTTTCACCAGAGAGTAGCTCTCACCAGCCTGGAAATACTTTTTTTGACTAAAGAAATGGAAAAACTATGCAATATCTAAATACAGCATTAGTTCAAATCATATTCTTTAAGACAAAGATAAAGAATCAGAAAAGAAAAGAGAAGTCTCAGAGCTTTTAGAATGTCTTTTCCTTTACTGATGGCATTTCCTTATACTGTCCAGTTTCATCTTGAACTAAGCTCAAGCAATCCTCTAGGCCTTAGCCTCCCAAGCACTAGTCACATCCTACCTAGTTTTATGAACAATTTTTATGAATTTAAAATTTTCTAGGAGCTAGGAGATGGTTTGGCAGGCAAAAACAATTGTTTTGCAAGCCTGATCATCAGAGTTAGAGCCTTAGAACCCTCAAAAATGCCGTGCTGTGATCCCAGTATGGGCAAGGCAAAGACAGGAGATCCCTAGAATGATACAGCTAAACTAGTAGATTGTGCAGGCTCTGGGTTCAAGTGAGAAATCCTGCCTCAGTATACAAGGTGGAAAGTAACACATGAAGACACCTTTGCCTCCACACTCATATGCACACAAATATATGTTCACCTGCATACATGTGTGCCCATTCTCATACTTTTGCATGCACACATGCATGTGCACACATGTACACAATTCTAATAAATGCCTTTAGACACTAAGAAAAAACTAGCACATTTCATAAAACTTAAGTATTTCAGCAAAATATCTCCAGCAGTACTCTGAAAGGAAAGTCTTCATGGACTTTATTTTTTAACCTCAGGCCAAAAAAATAAAATTAATGTCACCATCTGCATTAAAAATCTATTTAACTTCATGATTCACACTACAGTAAACATTTAGTTGTTTATTTATTGACAAACAAACTAAATTTAAACACATGAACTTCTTCAAAGAATAAAGCAAACATTTTTACATTAGTGGATTTCATAAGCAAATATAATCCCCCAAAACAAAAGCATACCTTGTAATGCAACAATATGTGATATAGCTTAACTATCTTAAAACCAAATATTATATAAGAAAGTACATGATAATAAATATAGCACAACATCTGCAGTGTTTAAACCTGCCTGTTGTGGTTTTATATAAAGGCATCAAATAAGCTATATATGGAAGCCTGCTCATGTCTCTCTGGGAGAAGAAACATGCTGATCATTGACATTATCATTATTGTTTTGTAGATATTTTAAAAATAATCTTAGTAATTTTATTTCATGTTCACAGCATAGTAGAGTTTTATACTACTTTTTAAATGTACAAGGTTTATATGAAATAACTTAAAAGTGAAAATGATTTTTGCATATTGTTCTTATTAAAATATATTATTTAAATCTAAAGAATACAGTTTATAACTCAGAAATAGTAAGTTATTCCATTAAGAGTGATGCTGAGTCCGAAAGCCTTAGGGAATGTTTGGAGGAGTGAAAATAGGAGAAGAAACTGGTGGATGAAGGTCCAATCAGAGTCCCCTGTCTTAGATGCATGTGCTGTGTCATTGTGTCTCCCCTTTAAAGTATAAACATTTTCTAATTGATTAATATCCAGCTATGACGAAGAATATACCATTAGGGCTAGAAAGCGGTCACTGGTTTGAAATAAATATTATACTCTTCTGAAAAAAAAAAAAAAAAAAAGAGTGATGCTGAGTAAGGTATTCTCATGTTTATTCAACATATTTAATAAAAGATGATGATGATCCAAAAGAAATTAAAAAGGTTTTGGTTATTATTTTAATATACAGCTTAAAACTTTAATAAATTTATCTCCATATAAGAATATATATGTCTACATTGTGACATTCATGTAAATGCACACACACTCATACATATGTATAATTTAGTTTTTACAGTTTTTGCAGATTTTAATGTTTAGATTGTCACTTCCTTTTCACTGAGTCACTCAAATTATTTCTTTACCCTTCAGTAAGTTAAACATACTAAATTCTTTTGTGATCTCTACCAATGTCCCTGAACAACTGTCATCAAATGGCTCTAAATATGTGTTAGTCTGAATAAACTAAAAAACAAAATAATACAAAACAAAAATTAGATTTCTCTACAAAACACACCAAAGACAATATAGACTCCAGGTCACTCGTTCTAAATAATCAATGAATACCACACATCAAAGAGTATGCCTTGAAAACAAGTTTTTAGAATTTAGGATAAAGATGTATAATAGATTGAATCAGTAAAAAATATGTAGTGTTGTAAGGCTGGAGGGATGGTTCAGTGGTTAAGAGTACTGACTGCTCTTCCAGAGAAGCCCAGGTTCAGATCCCAACATCTGTGTAGTAGCGTACAATTGTCCTTAACTCCAGTTTCAGAAGATTTAATGCCCTCTTTTGACCTCTGTACTTGTGACAGACAAACATACATGCAGACCAAAAACACAGAAAATAAAAATATATCTTAAAATTTTTTAATTTAGTATTGAAATACATACAAGTACTTAAAATGTAAATGGATTATGCAAGTATAGTTCAACCATCATAAAATATTAAGTCTAGTAATGAAGTGGAAGTTTCTGGATATTTCAAGTAATACAGACTCACATGGTGTTTTGCTGATACAGTCTCACAGGGTGAGGTCAATTCATGTGGTGTATTGCTGAGGCAAGACCCATGGGAGGACATGTGATGTTTGGAGAAAGTATAAATAGGACACAACAGACACAATGCGGCAGAGACCTGGCAGTTTCTGTTAGATCGTGCCACCACTGCCGATTCCTGTTTGCTATCCTGACATTACTGAACTGGACAGCTGGTGTCCTGACTAACAGACTGAAATCACCCCAAGGAACTACTTCTAAATAGGTCCACATCCCCTTGCCCTATTTACCATCTTTTCTCCCCTACCCTTGGACGGTGGGCTAGAAGGTGGTGGTGGGGGGAGAATCAAAGCATTTGAGAACCCTTATTAAAAGTAAGTTTTAAGAAATCTAAGCCTACATAGCAAGAAGTGTTAGGAATGAATTATAGAATCTAAAGAGGGGAGGAAAAATATAAGGATCTATAAAGCTAAACTCTGGCACACATCTGCAGTCGCAGATAGTCAGGAGGCTGAAGAAAGAGGATCCCTTGAATTCAGAACCTTGAAATCAACTTGGACATAAATGTTTAGGATACAGACATACCCAAAATCAGGTTTGCTTAAAAAAAAAAAAAAGTATTTACTCATTTCTGATGAAGAAAGGTTATATCATTTTCCTTCACTGATTCCTTCAAATAAGTTCTTACCTTCTCCTTTAACTAATCAGTGCTATGATATCTATGCAGTGTCATTAACCACATTAAGTAATAGCAACATCTCTGACTCTCTGACATTTCCAAATATCTATACATATGCCTAGAGAAAAGGGTAGTTGATACTATTTGTTGTCTGTGGCAAATTCATTACACCATCCTTCAACATTTTAACATTCTGTTGCTGCTATGCAGATTCTAAAATGAGGAGGCACTGTCTGCTCTCCTCTTTAAGAGGTTAGTCTACTCCTGGACTGGACAATATTACCACTGCAACTGGTGACATAAAAGTTGTTTACAATTTTGGTAAACCTGCATTGTACTTTCAAGACGTCTTAAGAGATTTCCAGATGTACCCACAGTTCTCTGCTTTTCCATATGTTCCTTCATGATTATTTTGAGAAATATAATCAAGAAATTCTCCTACCGCTGCATAATGCATGAACTTGTCATTTTTATATTAAGTAGAGTTTTCATGTCTGCTCCTTAAGGAAGGTTAAAATCTATGTTTTGCTTTGAAGCTGAAACAATTTTTAAAAATCTATGCACCAAATAGTGTAAAGCAGTATTTCTAATCCTGTGGGTTGTGACCTTTGGTGTAAGGATGAAGAACCCTCTCACATGGGTCTCCTAAGACCATCAGAAAACACAGATGTTTATATTATGATTTATAACAGTAACAAAATTACGGTTATAAAGTAGCAATAAAAATAATTTTATGGTTGGGGGATCACCACAATATGCAGAACTATAGTAAAGGCTGCGTTACTGGAGTACTGAGAGCCACTGCTGTAAGATGTTAGAAGATCAATTTTAACTTCTCTAAGCAAGTGCTTTATCTGCATTTTATTTAAAATGTTCCATAATCTTAGCAATTACCAAATTACTTTAAACATTCTGGTACTTGTTTAATGATACTCAGCAACCTGGGTAATTAAACCCTGACACCTATGGTTATCAGGCAACCTTACACCAAGTAATAATACATTCAATCATTCTTGTAAACAAACCATCCTAAGAGTATTATAGTATCAAATTTTATTGAGAAAATCAAGGGGGAGTGGAGAACACTCAATGCTGCACATAATCTAGCCAACAGAAAATAGCATCCTGGCAATTTAATGAAGAATAAACCATGAGATTAGTTTACATAGAAGAATATATGTTGTGGAGAATTACTCAATCTGTACTAAGCTTCCTGCTGGGTTAAATGTGAGCTAAATTATTATTTTGCTTTCACTTACACCCTTGTACATTGTGAAAACAGAGCTTTCTTTTTCTACATCATTGCAAAAACTCTCCATTTCTATGCCATACCTCATTTAAATATGAAGTCATTTCTACACTATTTTAATAATGTAGAAATGTTAGAAGTACTGCAAATGCAGAGGAAAGCAGATCTCTGAGTTCGAGGCCAGCCTGGATGACATAGTGAGGTTTTCAGGACAGCCAGGGCTATGAGGAGAGACCTTATCTCAAAACAACACAATGAAAAAAAAAATCTGCAAAGAAATTGACTTATTTAAACATATAGTTTCATTAGAAAAAAATTAACATCCATAGTGTAAACATTTTCTATTTTTAGCACATTATACTCAATATATATTTAAATCTAAGTAGTATCTTATATATAATTTTAGTAAATAGCCTTAATAAAATCAAATATGGAAACAATGTAACATAATACAAACCTGTTCACCATGTCTGTTCAACACCTAGAATAGATCAGGCTAAGAAATAACTATTAATTAGATAAGTACACAACTTATCGCTATTCTGCCACATTCACAGCAGAAAAACTTAGGCTGTCTCAGTATAAAACAACCCTGGGATCACTCCATACTGCCTTTTTGGTCTCTACTATGCAAGTATGACACAACTGTAGAGCTCACTAATCAGGAGACCTGTGCTAGGGGTCAGGTGGGGACAGGGCAGAATGTCAAGTAGTTCAACCCACTGTCATTTCACATCTGCTTATAAAACTAGTGGGAAGAATAGTTTATCTTATACCTTTGCCTAAATATCTCTCCAATGATCAACTTCTAGTTGTGTGGGACCCTGAAAAGAACGTATCGTCAAACCCATGATATCTATCATTTTAAGGGTAAATTCATACCCTTCAAAATTCTTGTTTTCCTTAAACAATAATCTAAGATGTTCATTGCCATCAGGTTACAAGAAAATCTGACTTTGCTTAAAAATCCTCAGCTAAGCCATGTGTTTAGGTTTCACCTCAAAGGATCCTGTCAAATGAGGGGCAAGCATTGTAATATCCTCACTGCAGAAAGAGCCACCAGGAAACTGAGCCATAGAGGAAAGCCAGTAGAGGACACAGATGACACTTGAATAGACAGGTACACAAACAACATGCTTTTATCATCCTGCTCACAGTGGTTGTGAACCCAACTGTCAGGATTCAAGTGACAGTTATGCCACTTAAGTGTCACTACCACACTACACTAAGTGTGGTAGTGACAAAGTGGGCATACCACTCTTTTCATGCCACGGCTCCCTCTTCTGCACAATGAAAACAGCAGTAATAGAAAAAATATATTAATATTTATAACACATACAAAACATCTGCTCACAGTAAGAATTATATAATTGTTTGCTAATAAACTAAAATGTTTTATGGTATAAAAAAGAAAATCGATGCAAAAGACTTAGGAGATGGAAGAATATGAAGATACATGATAGTCATGTCTTAAATTCTTTTTTAAAGGCAAATAAAAGAAATTTAGGGACTAGGACGATAGTTGATAAAGTTTATGCCACAGGAGCATGAAGATTTAGGTTCAATCCCCAAAGCTGGGCATGATGTTCATGATGGTATTCCCAGCACTTGGGAAGCAAAGACAAGTGATCCCTGGGGCCCACAGACCAGCCAGTCTAGCTGATCATGTGAGCTCCCAATTAATTACCCCTACCTCAAAAATTAACAAGATGGAGAGTGAAGGACAAAAACACCGGACATCGACCTCTGGACTCCACACAACACCATACATGAAACAACTTCAATTTCATTATTTACTGTACTTGGTCCTGTTTTTATCCACATTTTTCACTAACAATGATCTTGATTTAAAAAATAAAAGGTGCCAATACTCTCATAAAAATCCTTTAGTAATTCAATATTACATGACCCTGAAAAGGCAATAAATTGGATATATTATCAAACATTTCATTTCTTTCTAATGTCATTAAAAATAATTCATGCAAAAAGTACAAAGAAAAGGCTACACCTCATTCCTTTGACATTATTCCTTTCCTGTGCTTCCTCTTTTATGGTACAATTTAATCTCACTCTGAATTCTGAAACACATTAAACTATGTATTATACATGGCTTTTAAAAGTACTTGGAAAAAAGTACATTTTGAACTGCTGATATTTTATATATATTATTTGTATCTCAAATTTATTTGATTAAAATTTTAAATAGGTTTATATTTTTAATTGAAAGGGAAATATGATTCCATTTCAATGAATGATGCTATATATACAGATCCAAATGCAGAGATGCACTACTTTAATATCTCTAGTTAAATAGATGAAAAAGGAACACAAACATAAGTAACATCACTTTGACTTCTCCAGGTGGGTGATGTTCTTATCCTCTTCGTATATGGAATTAACTTAGCAATTTGCAGTCAATCAGCTGTTAAATATTTTTTCAAGAAAGACTGTCTTTAAATGTTGTCATCAAATTAAAATGCCCAAATATCTTTAACATGTTTTAAAAGACAGAACAAATCAAAGAAATGCAACAAGAAATCAAACACTACTCAACTATTCAAATAGATTTATTCTCCTCCAAAAATCAAGCTTATAACATCAAATAAATACCAGGAAAGCCACTTCTCAATCTTAAAAATGAATTTACTTACCATGGCCCTCTGAGGGCAGTATTACCTAACACAAAGATCGGAAATTTCAGGAAAAAACAATTACTTACCATTCTAAAAAATTCTAATTTAAAAACTAGAAATGAGAAAATTTTGCTCATTATATATTAGTATTTTTATCTTTATCATCATCTGTACTTGGACATCAAAATGATAGTTTTGAAATGCTTATTGTAACTTTTTACAAAACCAAGATACCAGTAAGAAAAATGTCTGGAGGTCGTATATAAAAGTCACCAAAAATATTTTTAAAATAATATAATGACTCAGTACTATGTAAATATGTATATCCTATCATGCTATTCTCTGCAGATCAGTGGTTTTATAATATTTTTTGAATTAAGAGGCAACATACATTCATAGGGATAAACTAATTCACAGATAAACAACTAAGATAAATCCCAAAATTTCTTTTTGAAAACAGCAAACAGCCAATAAGCTTATTTGCTAAAAATCACTTAGTAATATTAAAATATCATCCAAAGGTAAGTTTATAGGGTATAGTCAAAGCTCAGAATTTACATAACTAATTCTGAAAGTATAAAATGCCTTTACTACACTAGCTCATCGCACTGTAGATGTTTTATTCTTTTCCCTAAAAAGTACATTTTGTAGGAAAATGTTTCTATAATTTATTTACCAACCACTTTGATAAAAGACTTAACCCTGAAAATTCCAATGGTGTGATAGCGCTTTTATTCATCATAATAAAAGTGCTAATCTCACCATCACTGCTTGATGTATAACTTAATTATTATCCATGCCTAAACTTCACAACACTAACAAACACACACACACACACATGCACGTACTACATAAAAAGGAAAAATCCTAGCATTCAAAAAATGGCACACTGAAGGGAGATAAAAATTACAAGTGGAAGTGGGTGACAGAAAATTTATTTTATATAGCCAATCAGTTGTCATATGGTCAAATAGAAAAAAAATGGGTTTGTATGTAGATTTTACATGTACTTTTAAGAGAAGCCCCCCCCTCCTTTTTTTTTCCTGTAACTTAAGGTGTAATTCTCAATTAGGAACTACGTCATTTTCTAACTTAGAAAAAACTAGGTTTTAACAGTTTTATTAGTAAAATTAAACAACTATATTCCTTTGAAACTACACAATTCCATGAACGTTTTAGGGTAAAAGAAAAAAATTAAAATTAAATTCCAATACCTTTTAACTAAAATGAAAAGTAGACTGAGCTAACTACCTCATGTGTTGAATACATCGCAAATAGAAAGAAGGAAATAATGATCATTTTATAATATTCTCTCTCTCTCTCTCTCTCTCTCTCTCTCTCTCTCTCTCTCATACACACATACACACACACACAAACACACACACACATGAGTGCACACACATACACACACACAAATGCACATACATGTGTGTCCTCATACACACACATACATACACACACACACACATGGGCCTGCACACATGTGAACCCACATACATACAAGTGCTCATGGACACACACATACACACGTACGCATGCATGCATGCACACATGCATGCACACACTAACATCTTTTCACAAAGATGCTGGGATGCAACAGCTGCTATTCCATGTGTTTTCACTTAAACATATAAAATTATGAACTTTGATGTTATGTTCCAGTTTCAAGCAAGTGACTTGCTTAATCAATAAATAAATGGAAGGAAGGAAGGGAATGAAGGAGGGAAGGAGGGAGACCATAAAACTATTTATAGGTTTATGTCTTTCCTACTTTTAAATCTAATCATCCTCTGTTCTAATATGTTTTATCAAGTTTATCAACATCTTTAATCAGATATTCTTGAGACTAAAAAGTCACTAAAAATTTTAAGCCGAAACATTTTGCAAGATGCCTTAAAGAGTATGTCAGACGGTTAAATATTCTTCTGTGTTCAACATACTGGCTAATACTTTTAAAAATTACTATTCGTGTAGCATTTTCTTAAGACGTAATTCAAATACATTCATATACCATATACACTAGAAGATACTAAATTTTTAGTTGTCCTGAAAATACACGAAGTACAGTTATATTCATTTATAAAAATGCCTTTATACGTGTATTTTTAAGTGGATTCTTCATCTGTTATACAACCGTTCACATATGACAACAGTTCCATTTCTTTTTATGTAAATTACTTCTTGTAAACAGCATCTTAAACAAGTTTCATGTCAGTAAAGCATCATCATATTCATTATCATCATCAGTTTTTGTTAATTTTATTTATTTGAAAAGTTATATATGTGTATATGCCTGCATAGAGGTTTTTATTTTTTAATTTTATTTATTTTATGTGAGTACATCATTGCTGTCTTCAGACACACCAGAAGAGGGCATCAGATCCCATTACAGACGGTTGTGAGCTACCATGTGGTTGCCGAAATTGAACTCAGGACTTCTGGAAGAACAGTTAGTGCTCTTAATCCTTGAGCTATCTCTCTAGCCCTATTGGTTTTTGGAAATAGTCTTTGTAGTTCTGGCTGTCCTGGAACTTGCTATGTAGACCAGGCTGGCCTCAAACTCATAGTATCAACCTGCTTCTGCCTCCCCTTCCTGATTATGAGGATTAAAGGCATACACCACTTTTCCTAGGACAACCAATCTCTTGTTTGAAGTTCACCACTGTCATTTTCTCTACTCAGTGCTGATTACGGCAGTCTTCAAGGCACAGCACACCTTGCTTCAGTCATCATTCACAATTACTGACTCATACTTTACATTAATAGACTATATGCTTAAGGAAAACATTTTGAAAAGAAAATCTTAAAAACCACCACCTACATCTGTGTGGGGATTACTCAAACTCTAGGGAATTCATTGACTCCATTTGCTCAATAAAAGTGTTTCTTCTTAATTTCTCCAACAAAACACTTCTGTTCAGGGGGGCAGGGAGTTGGGCTGACAGTTTTTTTCATCTACAAAATAAAGAGTTCTGAAAATCAAATAATGTTTTAAACTTCCTCAGGAGATGAAACAGTACTGTCAGTGTTAATTGTTCACTACTAGTATTTGTGATGGCAGACAAAAACATACTCCAAAAATAATTTAAGATTACTATTAAAGACCTTGTAATTTAATGTACTCTCAACAAATGCATACCTATTTTTAAATACGAAAGTGACTTTAATGTATAAATTATGAAACTATCAGTGAAAACAGCCACTTATACATCTCCAAAATATTTACATTCAACAGTTTTCTCCACATCTCTTTAAACAAATTATTTCCCTTCAGATTGATGGAACAGCAGTAAGTCACTAAACAGTGAATTCCAAGAACAAAATCTTGTGACCATTCCCTTAACACAGCCTCTAGAAATTTGTGTACTTACTTCCCAATAGAACATTTATAAATACTTTTGACTGCAGTATTTATGATCTCTACACTTTCACTAACACTTAATGGAAATAAAGTCCTACTAACAGCTACTCCTGAATTTGTTCCCGAATTGCTAATTGTGCTATCTCATTTAGTCTTTTCAAAGTCCTGCAATGACAGCTACTGCTTCCTGTTTAGACTAAATTCAAACTCCAACAGTTTAAGTGGCTTTTACACACTCACTAAATGATATTTAAATCTAAGTCCCTTTAACTTCAAAATTAATCTGCCTTTAATATTTCAATCACTTCTCTGTGTGTACTTGCCTGTACTAAGGTTTGTTACATGGCTCTGAAGAAATGAGCAAATAAGTGACTACTACAGCATGGACAAGCAAGTTTGCTTTCTTCAAGCTTGCTTTAGTCAGCTGCTCATTAACATACTGACCTCTGGCAAATCACACTCTCAATTTAACAAAACCTCTATGTGAAAAATGTCAGTTGCTTGTCCAAAACTTAGGAAGGATCTCAGGACTGGCTGTGAAACTACAAATAATATGTGCATAATTCCATATTTTCCTAATGAAATACAAAGGCAGAGTGGAGGTCCAGTGAAACTGATAACTATCTATGCATTGTCAGTGAGCACAGATTAGAGTTACTGGAGAAGAAATTGAAAATAAAATACATTTCTCCCCTAGAAAGGACAGATTTCTTTATGAGGGGTAGAAAATAGCCCTTTCAGAAAATCATGATCATGGGCCTAAAGCTACCAAGATGCTGGCCTTTCAACCACACTTTAGGCATTTCTACTTAACAATATGCAACAAGACCTTACATATTTACAGGAGCAAGCGTATACCAAAACTCAAAGTAAGCAATCTTTCTTAGTAATCCTTCTAGCAATTTCTTTTTTAATTAAAAATCCCTACAGTGTTTTAACAATGTAAATAAATAAAATAACCAATAAAAAATGAAAAAAATAAAAAATGGGGATCTCTTTTCTAGTCATTTCATTCCCACTGTTATTGAACTTTTACCAAAATCTGAAACATTCTTTTAAAAAAATTTTTGAAAATCTTTATATAACATCACTGTGTCATTTCAATTATCTGAGATAAAAGTAAAACATTTGGATAAATACACTTACTTCTACATATGTACCTAAGAGGATTCTAGATATTCAAAAATCTAAGATCTAATGGCACAAAAGGCCAAGGGGGGGGGGAAATCAATTCATTAATGCTTGATGAGAATTCCAGTCATTAATAGAAACAAAAACAAAGGGAAAGAATATTATTTTTTTTTTTAAAAAAAGGTCAGGCTACTGTGTAACATACCCCTCCCTCCCTTCCTCCCTCCCTCCCTCCTTAGCCCTCCCTTTCCCTCTCCCTCTCCTTTTCTCTCTCCCTCTCTCTCTCTTTCTCTCTCTCTCTTTTGCTTGCTCACTCGCTCTTTCTTGCAGCATAGGGAACATCTAGGTTTAAAGTTTTATAGAATTACTCCAGAAAATAAATGTGATATTAAGTTACCATAGTAGTAAACTATAGAATAAATCAACCCAGTTTCAGATGATTGGTTTAAGTACTGACTAGTTAAACTGTCAGTGGAATCATTAAGAAGATGGTAACCGAACTAAAAGATTACTTACTCAAAGTTCCTGTTACCAGTTAGAAAGTCACATCTGACATTAACGAACTGGGTTATCTACCTTCTTTGTAGAAAAGTAAGAAAGTTTATATTGCCATTTAAGAAAGTTTTTCTTTTTAAGCTTAGACATGAACAAGAGCGGGAAGAGGAAGTATTATTACACTCTTAAACTAATTAACAAAATCAGAGGAGGGGGGACAAGCAGGAAAACAATGATAATTAGTATGTACTCTTGGTTAACCAAATCCACACATACATTCATTCTGTATATGCACAAACATCAGCAGCATCATAAACCGTCTCCAGTTCTAGCTATTATTCAGTTCGACATCTGCACATGTTTATGCGTCTCTCCAAACAACCTCTTGAACACCCTGCTGGAGCTGTCATTTTTTTCTTTTCCCTATCTGGCAGATGGCAAGTCAACAATCGGCATCAACAGCAGCCGAATATCTCCCCCTTTATCCACCCCCCGAAACAGACACAATAATAACTTCTTTGTGCTTCCCCACAATGCAGCTGCTTAAACCATTTCGCTACAAGGCTGCTTTGCCTTAATAAAAAAAATCCCTTCTGTCAAGTCTAAAAAGCAGCATAATGTTAAGCAAGCTAAAGCCACAGCACAGCTGCAAACGGGCAGACACATTGACAGCTCCTCCCTTAACAAAGCCCTGTGAATTGAAGGGGTTCATCTGAGGCTCACACAGTAATTAGTATAAAAAAAAGTCCGACAGCCTCTATTATGCTAAGGAAAAAAAAAACTGGACAGAACTGGGCTGCTGTTTTTCGTCAAGAGTTCTGCTGCAGAGTAGATAAATCATGTTGGGTTTTTTCCTCTCTTTTTAAAGACAGTAATAAGGAGGATGAGAGAAGCTAATTTGAAAACTTGGACACAGTAATTGTACCATATGGTGAGCATTTATCCTTTCTGAAATGCACGCTAACAGTCACTTACATGCATACTGCTTTGTTTTACAGTTGTTATTCTCTCTACCATATTCATAAAATGGATTTGAATATCTGATACCAAGAGAAGTTTTGTGTAATTAGCAACAGAACTGCCTAGGTTTAATTTATTGGCCTAGCATCGCAATCTAGTAAAATGCAAAACAAAATTAAACAATGTGTCCACTTTGTAAAATGCCTTTCTTAACTAAAAAAAAAATTAAAAAAATAAAATTAAAAAAAAAACCTTAATAAATACAAGTTCTCTGAAGGGTTTTTAAGTTGTTAGTACTTCTGAAAATTCCAACAGAATAAAGTATGATAGTGGATAAGATTTCTACAGAACCTCGAACATAAGGCCTCCATGAGAATGACCTTTTACTAACCTCATCTGTTAAATTTCATAAATGCACATAGAACTCTCACTCATATATACTAGTAAAAAATACTTCCTTGTATGTGCCCTAGAGCTGTTTTGTTAGAAATTCTGTTATTACATAGTAATGTGACAAGCACTGTTTTAGACTGAGAAAATATAGTATAGAATAGCTTTCACACACACAGAATTTATGCTTGATATGTATAAATTCTATAAATCATATAAATAAGGATATTTATGCTTAAATATATACATACATTATATATATATATGTATTTATGTATAGAATAAATAAAAAATATTTTTGTCTACTTCAAAATTCTTTAACATCCTACTGCTTAAAAAAAATACTTTGACAGCATTAATGGACAGTTATCAGATTCCAACATCTATCAATTTTTCTTTTGACCAAAAATGCAGAAAATTATGTTCCATTAGTTTACGGGTTTGAACAGGTAAATTTACTTTAATGGGATCAATGTTCTTCTTCAGACAAAAGTGTCATGTGTTTACTTAACTACTATCAACTATGTTCTAAACAGATACCATTCAACTAGAACTCACAGGAATCCTCAAAGTTTCTAGAGGAGTGAAAGCATCAGTCTAAACTACTACAATTTGCTCCAAGTATCCTTTCGATCAATGTAGGGGCCGTTTAAAGTAAAATATTTTAAAGAAACATTATCCAATAACAACAACAAAAAAAAAAACCCAAAAAATCTCTACTTTGAAATATCTTTCTCAGTGATAATACTATCCCAATACTCTAGAAGATGTAGTGTACTCTAGAAATTAGACATAATTACAGTCAGAAGAAATAAGGAATTCCATCCAGCAAATACCAACAACCAATTTCTATAATGCGTTTCTACTTTGGCTTAAAAGAGATATAAACTTTATCCCTTATTATGGTATGGTAGATTCCCTTAATGACATTATTACTGGGCCATACAACCACCTCTGTATACAGTTTACTTAACAGTTTACTAAACACATGTCAAATATGAATAAGTTCATTATGTTGGATTACCACTGGTTTGTTATTTTGTCTGGGAAATACTGACCAGCAACATTTGTGACCCTGTATACTTTGAATATTGGTAAATACAATTATATTAACAAGATCAAGACAGTATTTGGTGTTAAACAAAGGTATAAATCGACTAAAGGGATAAAAATCACTTCCTTTCTAAAAATATGCAGAGAAATATTATATAATAACTAGTCTAGTATAATTGGATGTCAGAAAAATGAATAACCTTGTTTTAGAAAACATGTTAAAAATGTGACTGATCTCGTCACCCGCATAGTGATAAAAAGCAAGAATTTGGTTTATTTTTTTAAAAAATCAAGTTAGGAGTAGGTTTAAAGGTTGAAAGCTCAACTTAGGTACAAAACATAAATTGAAAGCAAGCTCTGAAATTTTAATGGAATAATGATGGGTATGGTTTCTGAACCATTGCTGCTCTAGAAGCTGATCAAAGGTTTATAAGTACATCTGTCCATTTCTAAACTACCTAAAGCTGTTTTATATTTTGACAATGACAAAAACCTTCCAAATTTCATTGTGCACTTTAAAAGCTTTTTCTAAATGTTTGTCAAGAGATGAGAAAACATTTTAAGGAGAGTGTGTCCTTCATGTAAGAAATTTGTGACATCCTTTACCTCAGGGATGAAGGAGAACGAACATTAGACAGGACAAAGTTGTAAGAAATTTTCATAGCACATAATTATAGAAAACATTTTAATTTTGATTTACCTTAATGTATATTTAAGAGCTCATATATGCTACTAAAGTACCAAAATGATTTTAATTATGAATTATGAACAATTAATTATGAACAACTAAAGTCTTCAAGTGGTGTGCAAGTCCAAACGCAATTTACAAAATGTGGGATACTCTTAAATATTTGTTCAACACTGTGACAAAGTACTTAGGTAAGAATGCAGTGGTCAATTGGTTTGTTAACAATATTGATAAATGACTGTGCAAGGTTTTGTAATGCAAGGAAGTTAACATTCACATTGACTTCCAGAGTAGAATTTTTAACAATGTACCAGTGTACTACTATAAATGTTTATCTTTTATTAAAAGAGGCAAATTAAGCAATAAGTGTATCTATCACAAACTCTTAAACTGAAAGACCCAGAAGTCAAAAAGCAGCTTATTATAATATGACATAAAACTTATGAGAAAAAAAGAACAGTGCTCAAAGCAGGCCTCTTACCAAAGATCTACTCTGAGTTTTGTCTTTAACCACTTTCAGCACTCTTGAATACTAGGAACAAAATTCACCCATGAGGATGATAACGTTTTCTAACAATAATGGATACTGATGATGACCACAGCAACCATGAAATATTCATTGTAAGGAAACACAGTACTCAAGGAATGGGCTGCACTCTGTGGCAATATAGAGCCAACTTCCTGCAAGTGAGATCTGGAAAGTGATAGAAATGGTCCCATTGTCTGGTTAAGGGGCTCTGTGAGGTCTGGTGTCCATCACTTTCCTTGTCTGTCTCTCATTCTTCCCCCAGGCCAGTTGCATCTCAGTGAACTGTCTAGTCACAAGCTCCCCACCACCAACTTACTAGCTTACTCAGAGGTTTTTATTTTTAATAAATGATTGTCTGACCCTTCTGGAAATCCTACCCAAAATGCTAGTTGTACTTCTTCTCTTAGCTGCTTCAGTCTTCCACACTCTGGTCCTTCCAAGAGTTCTTGGGTCAATTGTCTATGGTTCAGTTTGTCTGGGGATAGACAAATCTACCTAAATAACAGGACTAGTAGGTTAGCCAACCTCCCATAGAAAGGGCTAAGCTTGGATGAAGCAATAATCACTGACAAATCAAAGATACACAGGTAAGAAAAGGGATGGGACAGTTGGAATTAGAGGAAAAGTACAAAAAAAAAAAAATGGGAAAAAAGAATTGAGCAGATTTCTAGTTGTGTTATTGGGTTACTCTTAGCAGCTGGAAAATTTACTAATACTTAAAGGCTTTGTAACATAAATCATTAACTGTATTAGTAAAAAAAAAAAAAAAAAAAAAAAAAACCCAACTCATTTGTGTGACTACTACATAGAACTCTTAAAACATCCAAGCAAAATGAATTTGAGTATATCATTCATTATTCTAAAATATAACTTATCTTTTGTACTGGTGAGTTCTTCACATAAAATGTTCAGGAAAAACATTAATATTGTAGAAGTATACAAGTGATTGCAATATAATTACAAGTTATTTTATAATCCTTTTGTTAACATTACTATACATTTTAAAGAAGAATCTGATCTATCGGTCTAAGTTTTTATTAATTCTTTGTGAATTCCACATCATATCCCCAATCACACTCATCCACCTGGCCTTTCACATGCATCCTTGGCCCTTGCAATCCCCCATGAAAGTTCACCCAAACAAAAAATTAAAATTAAAAAATAAATTTTGGCCATGGAAGCTGTGGTGTGTTGCAGTGTGTCACACAGTATACCTTTCTGCCCAAACAGCTTTATTTGCAAATGTTTATTGCAATGAGTCATTGGTCTTGTTTGAGGCCTCTGGCTTCTGCCACACTTTCAATACTGAATTATCACTGGAACTCATCTTGGATATCCTGTTGTTGCCCTGTGTCATAGAGATTCTGCAGATTTAAATCTGTAAGACTGGCCCCTTTATGTGCTCCAGCAGTTCAGAGATGGGGTGGATGTTGAGGTGGCCTACTCAGAGCCCTGGATGTGGGCCTAGGTGGAAGCTGAGTAGGTCAGCTGGCCAACTTTCCTATGCCTGTGTGGTGTCACCAGGGCCAGCTCCCCTGTTTTCCTGCACTCTCACACACTAGGAAGGACAAGAGGGAGGCAGCTATCCAGTGTACTGTGGGGTTGGCTCACCTTGCCCAACACATACCAGGGACAGCTCTACTGTGCTGCCTAGGAGAGGTATGGAACCCACTCTCAAGTCCTTAAAAGTATGTATGAATTTTAATTTTCAAAGAAAAAAGCCTATTAGAATACTGGAAGCAAGAAGAACAATTCCACCTGACAAAAACCAGCAATCCCAAATGTTCACGTATTCTTGATTTAAAATATATTTTGCCAAGTATTTAAATTTTGGTTAGCATAATTATCCCATCATTACTACATTAAAACTTCAGAGCTCACATCCAACCTAAATTTATAGCTATTATTTGTCTTAAAAGCAACCTAAGATACATTTTATTTTTCCACTTTTAATGTTTGATAAAATCCAATTCTGAGGCTCAGAAGGTTAGATTCTATAAACTTCAATATAAATACTAGCAAAATAAGCTGATTTTTAAATATTCTTTTCAATATTTTATATATTCAAAATATAAGGTAAATATTGCCTATGTTTAGGCATAAGAATGCAAGCCATTCTACTTTATATACATATAAAGCAGTGATATTAGAACGCATTCATGTACCTTAAAGAATAGCTGAATAGAGAAACAACTCAAGTAATGAGTCCAAATCTCAGCCTACACCCTAGGATACAGCTCTGTCTCCTTTAACCATCAGCTATGCCATGCTTCCTGAATATGCGCTCCTGGTCATCACAATAAGCAAAACTTATACTTGCAAACTTTATATAGAATATGAAAAATTTCCAATTTAAAAATCAATAGTATTTAAAATCTATATAATTCTTAAGAGACTGGATTTTCTTATTCATAATGTCCCACTTTATCAACTCCCCAAAATTGTTCTCCTGTATTAGTTTATAGTACTCATTACCTCTAATGTTTCTGAAAATCAGTTCTACAGCACAACGTATGACTTTTCTCACCATCCTTCATTTTTGTTACTGACTCCCACACTGATTCTTTCTGTTAATGGAGCCAAACCCAATTTCTTATTTCCTAATTCACATTTGTTTTCTTAATTCTTCATTCCATTCTAAACGAGTAAAAACTACTTTTGAGTAATGTATTTTTTCTAAGCATTGTTGAATGAATTAGTGAAGGTAATGCCAGATGCTAAAGGAGTTATATCTTGAGTATTATGAGTAAATATTAAATGTGTTTAAAGAAGATCAAGTACAGTGGACTTGGCTGCCAGGTAATGGGTTTTAGAAAGTAAGTGCCTCACACTTTATCAATGTTTTAAATTTTTTTTTAAAAAAAAAATGATATTATAATGGCATTCATTACTGGCAGAATGTGAGTCTTGAGGTACACACTGAAAAAGTCTATCTGGTAATTGTCCTTTCTTCTCTCTGCTTCCTGGCTATGTGTCATGAGGAAGCAGCCTCTACTTCATGCTCCAGCCATACTATTCTGCCTCACATGAGGCCAAGAACAATGCATTCATTTAGCCATGGACTAATAATAAGCCTCTGAAAAAGTGAGACAAATTAAATGTTCTACCCTTTAAGTTGTTCTTTCAGATACATGCCACAGTGATAAAGTCTGACTAACAAGAGATCGTAGTGGCACAGCACAAAAGCTTTGGCTCAGCTGAGGTGAAGCAGACCATCCGCTCAGTGAGCCACCATGTCCCCACAGAACGACTCAGAGCACATAGATGGGTCTTCCTAGAGGCACCAACATCTCCTTAGCCTCTCGACTGCATTTAGAAGGGAAAATACAAACAGGCTTGAACATGGGAGTTGGAGGTAATGTGTATTATCGCTGCTCAATTTTCAGTACCTACAACTTATCATAACAACTATACCTAACTTCCAAATGCCTGGAAGATAGTATCATCTGTGAAAAACAAAGGTTTTTGAGTAAAAATAGTAAATACAAATGGACTTAATGAATGACTAGGCAATCCCGGTTATACTAATATCAACTGTGAGTCTCTAAATTCATCCTTAATTTCCTTGGCCTTATGACAGACAAGTAAGAAATGAAAGCAGCTGTATGTTTAAAATGTATTAAAATAATAAATTTTGTGTCCCATATATTTAGGAGAGAGGCAGGGATATATAGAGAGAACAGTCTCTTCTAGATATTTCTACTAAGGCAAAATTTATGCAATAAAGTAACTATTAAAAAGAAATTTCAATGTTAGTATTAAATAATTGATGTCAATATATATAATTAAATATAATTATGTTTTTACAATATTATATAACATTTTACAATATTTTTATCTTAGAGTCTCAATCTGACTTGACCTAAAACTACAGAATTGGCAATAATCATAAAATTGTCTTAATTAAAAAATGAAACCAACCCAAGAGGTACTATTTCTAAATATGAATATCCTTAAAAAGTTACAGCACAGATGAACATGAAGAGATAAGGCAATTTGAGGCCAAATTGCTAACAGCCCCTGCCATTCCTTCTTTACTTTTTATATCTTCCCAGTTGTTTCAGCCATTTCTAAAACCTTGGTCTATATCTCAAAAATGAGCATATAAAATTATAAAGTATTTTCAATAAAACATTAAAATGGAAAATATGATTACCAACAATATTCTAATAAGCAATATTCTTATAATTTTAACATTTTATTATTCCTCAGATCAGAGGAAGAGAATAGCTCTGTAAAATGTATTATTCCAGTATTTTTCTATCCATTTGATAACCTTCTATTACTACTTCTAGATTCAAGATTCATAGAATCACAGAATATTAGAGTTATATGATACAGGCATAGATAATAGTGTAACATTACATAAACTTTCAGTTGCTGTTGGACAAGGTAAATCAGAAATAAGATTCCAGACAAAGGTAACCTTGGAAGTTTATAAATATCCATTTTCAACTCAAATACTAAATAACCAAAATCACTAAGAAATCAAACACAAAACATTTTAAGTAATTTCTAAACACATTTTTATAATTAATAATTTTAATTTTCTAGTCATTAAAATTTTCACAGTTGCTTCTAGTGTCCATCTGTACCTGGAGCTGATCCTGTACACAGCTCTCCATACCCAAATACTGCCAGGAAAGAGCTGGTCTCCCAGAAGTGCTGACACACCTGTGAGCACAGGTAAGACCACCACTTCTGCTACAAGGGACCCACTCAGAGCCATCAGCACACGGGAACCAAGGAGCAGCTTAGGACAGGATCTTTAGTTCCCATCTGTGCCTGGAGCTGACCCTATGGCACTGTTCTCCATACCCAAATCCCACAGGGAGAGAGCTAACTGGTCTCACAGGAGTGCTGACACACCTGAGAGCACAGGTGAGACCACCACTTCTGCTCAAATTCCAGGCCCAAAAGGGACCTGCCCAGAGCCATCAGGACACAGGAACCAATGAACAGCTGGGACAGGATCCATCTGCGCCAGAGCTGATCCTGTGCCACAGCTCTCCATACAAAAAATTCCTCCCAGAGAGAACTGGTCAGGAGTGCTGACACACAGGCTTGCAGGAGGGACAAGCCACAGTCAGAGACAGCAAGACCAGCTAACACCAAAGATAACTAGATGGCAAGAGGCAAGGGCAAGAACATAAGCAACAGAAACCAATGCTACTTGGCATCATCAGAACCCAGTTCTCCCACCACAGCAAGCCCTGGTTACCCCAACTCAACAGAAAAGCAAATTTAAAATTTTCAAAGTTTAAAAGGTAAGGTGTTATGTTATTCTCATGAGTCAAATGTTTAACATTAAGAACTTTATTATATTTTGGCACATCTTCTGTCTATATTCATGTTACAACATAATTACCATAATTTGTTTTACAAAAGGTATCCTCTCAAAATCCATACTGTTAAACAGTTTTAGGAACTTGATATCAAGGTTCCCAGACCAAAACCTACATACAGTCAAGCACGGCCCAGGAGGTAAGATCACTTGTCATCAGGCCTGACAACTTGAGACTAATTTCCAGAAACCACATGGTGGAAGAAAAGAATTAAATGCAACAAGCTGTCCTCTGACCTCCACACATACAATGTGGTAGGCATGTGCCTTGGCATACATGTGACACAACGCATGCATATAAACAAATAAATGCAATAAAGGCAAAGAAGGCCTTCACACTACAAACAGAAATAACAAGTCATTTCAGTAAAACAACACACACGCACACAAAACTGACAACCCTAGAAGACCTTCCCAATTTCACTAGAAAATTATCTTCCTAAATGTAGAAATATTATATAAAAACTTGTTCCTTCAATAAGCCTTTGACTAAGAAAGACAAGTATGACAAGCCACCTCAAATATTTTGCTATATTAGATGTGAGCAATAATGAAGGGATTGTTATAACCTAAGTTAAAGAGGAAATATCCTAATAGCAGAAAAAATAAATTTGGACAATTGTTTTCATTGTCCTCTCATATGGAAAGAAGGAAAATAAGGGTTTCTTGTACTACAACCTAGCCTTGAACATGCTATGTAGTTGAAGATGACCTTGAACTTGGGATCTTCTACCTTCCAAGTGCAGGGATCACAGATGTATGCTATCACTAATATGGTACAAGGAATTTAACCCAAGGTCTCATACATACTAGTCAAGAACACTACCAAGTGACCTATATCCCAAGCCTTAAGTGACTATTTTCAAAAGTATCAAAACACTTTTTATTCAACATTTGTTATTTTCATTTAAAGTATGTATTATAAAATGTGAAAGATATACATTACTTTTTTTTCTTAAAAAATAAACCATTTTCTAAGTATTAAGATCTAAAGTAACTTTACAAAGGTGACTACATGTTGTTTTATTTCTAAGCTATAAATAATTTATCCAGTTATAAATAGGTGCTTTATCAATAATTATTATTACCTAGTAGCTAAAAAAATCCTACTAGAAGGAAAATAATGTTGGCTGGCATAGGAGAGTGTTTTGAAGTGCTTTTGAATACCTCAGTCTCACACTCAAATCAGGAGCCTCTGTCCACCAACTGTCAAAATAATGCCTAGCTTACGAGTTGTCTTGAATTCATCAGTATTCGTAGATGGCTGTCACATCTTGAAGAAGAAAGGAAGGGGCTTGTAGGTAGATTTAAGCCTATATTTTCTGTTTTAATAAATATAAATATAAAATGTATCACTTTGAAGGCAGTTAGTGCCCCTCCACCTTCAGATCTAAGAATCCAGGTTAAATTTTCTATAGAAATTCTTACTCATTCACTACATTGCACTAAATATTCTCACTTTGTAATGCTATTAACTCAAGGATTTGATCCCTATACTTAAAAGTAGAGACTTGTCATCAACACTTATAAAAATAGTACAATAAGCCCTTATCCAAAAAAGTTTTAAAATATATAAATAACTAAAACATATTATATGAAGGAACGTTTTTCCACCCCATTATGATACTGCTCAGTCAGACAGTAGAGGGCAATTGAGTACCAAAGCCCAGAAAACATCTACACACAGTAAACAAAGCAAGTAAGGATGCAGGACAGTGGAAGAGTATTTGCCTACTATATGCGCACGGCTTTCGGTTTGTACCCAGCATCTCAGTAAGATTGGGGAGAAACAGGCAAACAAAATCTGCAACAATACAATGGACAACCAAATTTAAGAAAAATTGAGGAAGGAGAGGAAATTCAGACAATAATAAAACTACTCTTTTATTGAATATGCAGATTACTTCTCTATACTTTACAAAATTACAAGTCCTGCTGACTGTATTTCTTAGTTTTGTAGGCCTAATGCATAGAAAACTATTATTTAAACCAATCAGTAATCAAGCAAAAAAATGAGAATTGATATGGTAATTTTCAGAGATTATCAGTCTTGGTATGGAACATGGATACTTTTCTCTATTTTATGAAAAATGGTTATACTTTTAACAATTATAAATTAATTCCTCCCAACTAAAACATATTGTTACTCATTTTTATAATAATATAGAGATTTAAATTTTTGTACAGATAAATGACTACAGTTATTTATGCCCACCTTCCAGTATCCCAATCTGAAAATCCTATTTCTAATTCTGGAAAACTAAAATTTTAATACATATTTTAGGGGGTTCAAGATAAAACTCCTTCAACTATGCTCTGGTCAATTCCTTGGCACTGAGAGGGATGAAAAACAAGTACTACTCTAAGATATTTTATAATAGGAAAGAAATTCCCGTATACAAATAGCAAAACTGGAGTGCTAAGAGAACTTCTGATAAAATACTGGCAATGTTCCATGGGAAACTTTTCTGTTCTGAGGGGGTAAATCAAGACTAGTGAACTGCCTTCTGAAGATGGGAAAGAACATTTTACCAGATAACTCTATGGAAGCACAGTGCTACTTCTGAAGGGACAGGGGAAAGGAATGTCACGCCACTCCTTGAGAAAAGGTGATGAAGCTACAGTTCAGTGAGCCACAGTTAGTTTTATCTATACGTCAGAGAAGTATTCTCTGTTATTACACCCTACAGCAAGGACATTACTAACAGCACATGGAATTTCTAAGGGTTAAGGGTGAAGACATGACCAAAGAAGCGGGGTCTTCCTTGACAACTAAGTGGGACATTGAAGAGATCATGTCCCTGTGCCTTTCTTTTGAAGACCACTGTGTATTTCTGAATATGTAGCTCAAATGTATTTAATTCTTCCAAAGTCCCCTTTTTTAATGGGCTTTGCCTTTATTTTTTTATTGGATATTTTATTTATTTACATTTCTGTCTCAGTTTCGCCTCTGGAAACCTCCATCCCATCCCCCTCCTCCTGCTTCTATGAGGTGCTCCCCCACCCACCCACCCACTCCCGTCTCGCCACCCTGACGTTCCCCTACACTGGGATATCGAGCCCTCACAGGACCAAGGGCCTCTTCTCCCACTGATGCACAACAAAGCCATCCTCTGCTACATATGCAGCTGGAGCCATGGGCCTATCCATATGTACTCTTTGGTTGGTGGTTTAGTCCCTGGGAGCTCTGGGGGTCTGGCTGGTTGATATTGTTGTTCTTCCTGTGGAGTTACAAACCCCTTTAGCTCCTTCTGTCCTTTGTCTTAACTCCTCCATTTGGGACCCCGTGCTCAGTCCAGTGGTTGGCTGCAAGCATCCACCTCTATATTTGTCAGGCTCTGGCAGAGCCTCTCAGGACACAGCTATATCAGGCTCCCGTCAGCAAGCACTTCTTGGCATCTGTAATTGTGTCTTTTTAAAGAGTAATATAAATCAGTAACTGACCTATATGACTTAGCAGTATTGATAAAAAGGATCCATATAATACAGCTTAAAAAAAACCTTCACAGCTGGTTTAAAGAATGTTAAGCAGTACCTATTTATTATGAAAAGCTTTTCTTATTTAACTATTTTTACAAATATTAAATATTTATAAGTAAATGCTTTACCTAAAAATTTGGCTTAAATACTTTTACAAATACTAAATACTTAAAAATATATAATTTTCAAGTCATAGATCAATGTACAAAGAAAGGTAATTATATGTATCAGGAACTTAGAACAACAGAAAATCTACTGTCCTTTTTAAAAGATTAGTGATTAAACAGAATAATACCAGGCAGGTAAGGTATGCTCATATTAGATGATGCTTAAGTTAAATATAATAATTTTTGAAAGCTGTGCATAATTTTAAAATTCATTTGAAGCAAGTACTAAACAGAAAAATGTTTTACGAATATAAAGTCAACACATGTAACAACCTAAAAATATGTCACTTATTCAGTATGATGACTTAATTCTAAGTTCAACTTTTATAATTTACAAGTATAATCTCTCAAAATAATAAGCCTCAATTTTATTAAGAAACATACTGTGGTTTTCCAGTCTTACCAACCAATATTTTCTTTCTCAACCCAAGATAAAGTCGTTTATCAACAGTCCTGTAGCAAAAAAGAGTTACCAAAATAAATGAGAAGAAAAAGAAAACCTAGGGGCAAGGTCTAAAATGGATCAGAAAGCCCAGACTAAGAAAAAGTCTTTTTAGTCCTCCCTCATCATTCACCCAGCTCTTAAAGGTAGGAAATCCTTAAGAAAACAGAGATGAATATGTGTTAGAGATAGAAGTAGAATTTAAAAAGAACTTGCTTTACCCAAACATTTAGCATTCTTCAACACATTCTACCAATATTAAATCAAGGCAAGTAAGGTGATTCTATTGATCCATTCACCTTAAGCACTGGCACAGCGAGCCTAGAGCCTAGACATAGATGCTCTCTGGGAAATGCAGAGATGTCAGTACAGTGTAAAAATCAGCCCTGCTCAGTCTTCAACAGGTTCCTTGTACACAGTAGGATATAACAAAATAATAATAATAATAATAATAATAGAACCTAACCTACATAAACATACTGAATATATATAGATTAAGGCAACTTAACCTGATACATGCTGTTAAAAGAAAGGGAAAGAAAAACAGACAGAGGACACTGACTTATAGAGTCAGTCATCATAAATCAGATTGTAAAATTAGGTTTATTAAGATAAGTATTCTTGATTTATTTATAACTTATAAGTCAAAAGATTAAAGCTGAAAACTCTATTCTTCAAAGAACAGTAGAAATATTCAGAACTTACGAAGTTTTCAACTTCTTTTTCATCTACAGAAAAAGAATTTTACCCTTGTATTTCTATTTCTAAAAATACTGTGAAAAAGAATTTCACAGTATTTTTAGAAAATTAAAAAATATATCCTAAGAAATATACAAATATTAAACTCAAAATCTATCCAGACCTGATGTAAGGAAGGAGACAGAAAGTGACGGGGCTCGAGTGGTGGAGGGAAAAGTGCACAGGCGAGGACCTGAATTTGGATGCTACTCACCTAGGTTTTTAAAAAAAAGGGCTTGACCATATTTGCCTATAATCCCAAGTCTGTGGGCAACAGTATGAAGACAGAGTGACTAATAGTTTTCTGGCTGCCACATGCACTCTAGGTTCAGTGAGACACCCTGTCTCAGATGAGTAGGACAAAAATAATAAATACTCAACATCCTCTTCTAGCTTCCTCACGTCTTGCATATAGGCATATGCATACAATCCCTACTCACACAAATATAGACACAGACACAAAAGTTAAAAAATTCCAATACAGATTTGTTAGCCACAAAGTTAATGTAGGACATGGAACTCAACTCCATTTCTTTGATCTAAGTGGAGAACTTCCATGTAACAGGTGATATATCATCCTATGATCTCAACAATTTAGAGGACATCACAGACAGTTAGAACACTGTATACTTAAACTACTAAATCCCTGAACAACATACTGTATATGTCAATATAACTTTATTGTCTCAGGACATAGAGCCCCAACAAATAATTTGACTATTCATTGTAGAAACTTCTAGGAACATTAGCAAGAGTTTATAAAATTCTTTGTCTCCTGTACAGCAGCATGATCTCCACGCAAATACAAATGCACACACACATCCACACACAAAGCAATGACAGACCTTAAACCAGACTTTGGTTCTCAATACAAAATATTTGATTTCAAAAAGGCAAAACTATGTACACACACTAAAGTTGAAGAAACAAAAGCATTAAAGCATCCTGAAGGTAAAACATAGTTTCTCCATAGCTATTTTCAGTTTTCCCAGTGAGAATGAAAGCATTACAGATTTGCCTTAGAAATAAAAACATCTTGGTATTATATCTTTTGATAGCATAAATTTTTATATTTAAGTTTGCAGAACATTAAAAACTACCTACAGCAAGCCGAAATGAAAGCACAAGAGCACAAGGTGCCATCCTAAGGTAGCTATGCCTTCTGCCTAGGTCCTAGCAGCTCATGTCCTGGCAGCTCATGCTTGCCTTCAGGCACTCATACTGAAAACTTCAACCAGTCAGGAACCAGGCAGAGAACAAGCACTAGAGAGCAAAGGGTTCAAACTGATCAAGGCCTAAGCAAAATTGCCAGCTTTCCTCGATTTTCCTCATGCTTTCAACTCAGAACTCAGAGAGAAAGTTAAAAGGTTTCTAACTGTCCCACGACCACAGCCTCCAATCAGACTACAGATGAGGCATTCCCTGGCCACACAGTTAAGCTTTCTCTCTCATCTGCAGACATCTGAAACTCAAATATAGGGAAAGCTGTTTCCTGATACCTGCCCTATGCAAGCTCTGAACAGACTATCCTTGTTTCGGTGGTCTGTGTGGATTTCTACATCAGGATAAATTCGTCAGGCTACGCAGATTCTTCGAATGTATAAAAGTAACTAGTAAAAATTAGGTCCAACAAGCAGCTGAAAAAGTCAGATGCAGATATTTACACCCAACCAATGGACAGAAGCTGCTGACACCCCCATGTCATGTCCATTTATTTGTTCCCTTATGTGTCATCTAGAATCTCAAATGTCACATTCTGATACATGCCACATTGCACCTGTGTTTTATAAATGAGAATGTGGCCAGCTCCATGCAGAATTCTCAGGCAAACTAGTAGCAGTACTGGGACGGAAAGGAGACAGGCTATTCTTCTACTATGTATAGAAACTGTCCTCTCTACTAACACTCCCATTTCAGAATTTCTGAGGCCTGCCAGTGCAATCAGGATGTTTTTCAGAAAACAGAACACTTTAACTTGTAGAATGTCAAGTAAGTTAGGAACCATCAGTCTGCAACTTTAATGGGAGCAGGACAGGCACCTGCATGGATGTGTGTGGTCAGAGTAGGAAAAGAAGCAAGTGCTCACTAGGAATTAAGTTGAACTATCTAACAAGCTTGATGTCTCTCAATATTTGGAATTACCAAATATGTATTTGAATAACAATCTCAAACCCTAGTAAATAAATATGAAACATTATTATTAATGGTGACTTTACAGAGTTGCTAGATATCTGACACTGGTTCATTAAAAAGAGTAAAAAGGGCCTGTAATGAAATGTAAGTTCAAAAAATTAAAGAATAAATATCAATAAAAAGACAATAACTACTCCCAACAACTATATGGTGACACAGCTATTGTTCTGTGCATTTGTCAATCAGTATTGTTATGGAGTCCTACAAAGACGCCAGTGCACCAGACTGTAGCTAATTATGTATATTCAAGTGATTAGCAAGCACTTGTTGCCTCTTTCACACCACCCTCCAAACAGCAGCCTTTGAGAGGAGAATAGACTGCAAATTTATTGAGAGAACACTGTTAATCCTTTGGGGAGAATGTAAATGTAAACAGGACTACTCTACATCAAGGTGCTTTGACAACAACAATCATCTGCATAAACACATGCTCAACAACAAACAGGTGTTCTATTTCACAACTAGCACCCATTTGATGCTTTCAAGCAAGCAGTATGCACAAACTGTTAGGAGTACTTTGAAACCAGCTGCAATTACTATAATTAGCTGCTTTCCTACACTTTTGTTTGCTTTTACCTGTTCACTACCATGCTATGCCAAGTCACACACTCCAAGTAAAATGACCAGTTTAGGACTCACCTCTTACGGTATGACAAAAGGAAACAGCCAACTCAACTTTAATTCAACAAGAACCTTCTGCAAACAGTCAAATCAAAAATACTGAAAGAAAAACTGGGACTTTTGATTTTAAACCATGCATTAATGAGTCAAAAGATAAAGCTTTTCTAAAATCGGCTTTATATAGTCTTGGAAGAGACTGAAACTATTGTAGTTGATTGAATTGAAAGAAAAATATTTTTAAGTTCTACAGAATAAAAACTGAGTAAACGGGTACTGGTTATCAAATGAAATGCTATATAGTAATTAAAAGGCATGGCATGTCAATAACTATTGCTATAATTATATAGCATGAATAGGGCAGAATGCATACTGCTGAATGAAATAAAGGTTATTTCAGAACACCTAAGTGTAACAGCTAACCATAATAAACAAACTTGAGTACCCAAATGAATTTTCTATATGACCACAACATAAATTCTACCACCAAGATTTTCTAATGCATTATACAAACTAGAGAGTATAAATGTCTGTTATATATGGCAGAGTTGAACCTCATGAATCTAATCCAGTGACAGACACACTGTCAAGACCACAAGGCCAGAACTGTGTCAGTTGTGTGCCACTGTATCACCTGTACCTAGCCAGCACTTCAGAGGATTTCATCAACAAAAATATTCACGAATACATAAGTGACTGAAGGCATACACAAATCAAAGATCATAAATAAACCAAAACCTATACTATTATTTACCCAAAAAAATGAACTTAGCAAGTTTTTAAAATCATGTTATTTATTCATTTAAAAACATTTTTAAATATCAAACTGTTTAATATATTTGCAATTTTTAAATTAAAGTATAATTACATCTTTGCCATTTCCCTCTCCTCTAACTCCTCCCATGACCCTTATTGCTCAATATTGTACACACACACACACACACACACACAAACACACACACACACACACACTCTGCTGAGTCCATTTAGTGCCACTTGTATGTATCTAATTATATTGTTCCAGGCCTGACCACTTGGTAGTAGATAACTTATTGGGAGGCTCACCCATGGAGAACACTTATTTTCCTTCTCTGGGCAGCCTGCAGATAATGCCTGAAGCGCTTCACCTGGGGAGGGTCCCATGTTAGCACATCTGTTGATAGTGTCCTTATTCAGGTCTGGTTTAGGCAGCTATGTAATTGAGGTTTTATAGGTACAACACCCTGTCACTTATATGAGAAACAGTCTCACAACAGATTTCCTGGTCCTCTGGCTCGTGCGATCTTTCCACTCGTACTCCCTCATTGTCCTCTGAGCCCACATTTTTGGGAATATGTTATAGATATATCAACTGGGACTGGGCACCCTGTGGTCAGTTTTAACCAGTTTGGTTTTTCTGTAAGGTTCATCATCTGCTATAAAGAGAAGCTTCTTTGAAAATGGTGCTTCGTTTAGCTGTGAGCATAAAAATAAACACAATAGAATGCAGCAAGGAACTATACTGGTTTAGTAAAGCAGCAGTAGTAGGTTCTCCTGTGAGATCTATAATCTCACTAGCCATGAGTTGTTGTCTAAGTTTCCAGTACCAGACATGACTTCCTCCTGTTGAGCTGGCCTTGAGTCCCATTAATTACCACCAAGTTACCATCAAGATATCAGTGTCATTATTGTACCTTTAGGGATATCTTGCCTTGCTGGGTCACTGTTGTGCTTCAAGGGTACCACAACTAGGTAGTGATTGCTCTCCATCCTTGGCAGCTTGCATAGCACCTTTAGGTAAGATCCCAGCTTAATTCCTGAGTCCTGTGTCCAGAGTGTGTGTTGTCTTCAGCAATAAGAAAGCACAAGCAACTTTCAGGAGGCAATCATGGGCAACTGCAATAGCCTGTATTGCTCTCAGTGGCCCTTGAACTCCTCTGATCAACAACTCGAAAGGTTTCCCATTCCTGGTCCTTAGTTTTTGTTAGATAACCTATGACCCTTGGGTGTAATATCATCATCCCAAGTATTATAACTTCATTTAAACTATATGCATAAATAAACATACATTACATATATTATATGTAATTCATGATAAACATAAAATTATATAATTCCTTATGGCTTTTTCAAATATCTCAGTATTATTTACCCTCTTTTTTTTTTCTATCCTGTTTTGACCTCCCCCTCACAAACTCAAACTCCTCCCCATTTTCCCCATTCTCCTTTCACAACACCTGTATCAAATTTCAATAAAACTCATGTCAAAGAAAAAACAAACAAAAACAAATAGCTTCAAATAGCAGCTAGTATTTGATTGACTGGGAGACCAACAGTGATAGCATTTTTGGTCAAAGGTGTTTTGAAAACTAAGCAGAACAAGAATTGGAAAAACAGTAACACAAGACAACTTTTAATAAGGTAGGAACCTTGAAAAGTATAAAAGCTAAGACAGAGAAATAGAAGTATAACTTCTAAAAGAACATCAAAGATCTAACCATCTGAAACAAGAGAGGTATCAAATACTAAAAATTCATCTACTTTTAAACCAACCTCCAAGTTCCCTTAGATGAGCCAAGACAATGAACCTATGTATATGAACAGCATATAAACTATCAGATATGTAAACTATCTGAACACACAGCAGTGATCTTCCCAGTCCACTCCTAGACTAGCTCCAGCCAGTTACACCTATGTTTTCTTTCAGGCAGGTGTGGGACTCCCTTTGTGTTGTACTTTCCTTTGGTCCTACTCTCATTCACATTTCACCAGAACCTCTTCCTTTCAATCAGATTAACATTCCAAGATCCTCAAGGCTTTTCTTGATTTTCTTGTAAACAAAACTGTAGCTTGAACAAACCATTTTGCTTCTCTTTGACTCAGTATACTCATTTGCAAAATGGGGCTACATCTTATACCTAATAAGACAGTGTTTAAGAACAAATGAGAAAATTTACACAGTAACATATAACTACTCAATAAAGCTACTACTGCTATTCTGACTTTGGCTTAAAAAAAAAAAAAAAAACAAAAAACCAACCAACCAACCGAACCCTTTCCCACTTTTCTCATTCCCAATTTCCTAACAAAGCATTTACCAAGGCATAGATGGCATTATGTTTTGCTGAAGATAAAGGTAGGAAAAAAATCAAAAGGAAAACAAAGCTGGCAGTCAACACAGAAAGGAACAAAACTGAGAAGTGAGAAAGGGTGTATTTCCTTCAGATATTATTAAAATAAAATTGTCTTACTGTCCTAAGAACTTAATAGCATTACTCTTAACATCTACAAAGTGGAAATGACATGAGTAACTTGTTATAAATATAAGAAGATCAACAGCAAAAAGGATTGATTCCTTTTCCTAATCTAGAATAAACAACACATATAAAACTGACCCAGGACATATTTGTATATTATGAAAAGAATACAAACAGTGAAGTCCTTTGGTCTCCTCTTACAAATTAGCTGTTGAATCTAAATGTAGATTAGCATTATGGACAGAGATTAAGATAAACTAATACACTCCAACTACATCTAAGGCCCAGAGAAGTTAAACAGAAGAAAGCAACAATGAATACTCTTCACCAAAAAAGAAATGTTTGTTTTTGCAGGTTAGCACCACCATTTTTTTTCACATTTGCATCCTAATAGTTGTACTTGGTCTCCCCATTATGCAACAGTCCTTACAATCCAGCCAGCTACCCTGACAACTGGGTTCCTTTGCCAGGGTGGCTTTGTCTAAGTCCTAACGCTGTGCTTGGCTGTGCACTGAGCCCAATGGCTGCCTGTGAGCTGAATGCCAATGAAGAGCACAGGCCCTGTTGTCTAACAAGCCAAAGACTAAAAGGTCTCCTTGGGGTCAACAAACTGTCTCGACTACTTTTATAAGCTTAAAAGACTACAAACTGCAGATAGTGAAGCATCTTATTTCTTAGGTTGACAACAGAAAGTACTAAACATTTAACCAGCATCAGATACCTCAGAGATTCAACTTTAAATAAGGGTCTAATAAATCACATAAAAACAAAGTACATTCTCTTTTAAACAGAAATAAGCTTAATCTCAAATAAAAATACAGATAGATATAAATCTCACATTATTAAATGTGAAATAACATAGAAAATTTAGATGCTCAAAAGTATGTAAGGATCTCTGACCCTACTCTTTACTTAATTAAAGGAGATGAATAGATAGTGACAAAGAAACAGACAGTAAACCATTAAATTGGAAATTTGGTGTTCAGCTACAATCTAAGAAATGTAAAATTACATAACTAAAGAACCAACTAATAGAAAGTACTTCCACACAGCAATCCCGAACAAACTGTCAATGAAATTTGATGTTTATAACTTTTATTTACACATTTGGATTTTGCATTCAGTTACTATTCATTTCCTCATATTTTAGAACTGGGGCTGCTGTTTTCTTCCATACCATTAATTCAGCAGACATTCTCTTACGTAAATGCCATATCTTATCAATTTTAGCTCCTCAATGGTTCTCTCAGAAATCCTCCTTACCCAGTTGCCAGTCCCAGCACGGAACATAATGCTACCTTACTGGCCTCTTGGGAAAGCCTCCAGGATGACTGCTGGTTACCAATATATACTGTCAAAGAGAAATGTAACTTCAAAACTTCTAAAAGCCAGAGATATTTGAGCTAGCAAAAGGAAAAAACATGAGATTAAATTGAATGGTGTTTTATTTAATCAAATATATACAAAATATGATTTCAACAAGCACTCATAGGAAAATATTTTACTTTTTTCACACAATGAACTCAAAACCCATTGTGCTGATTTTACTTACAGCACACCCCAACTCAGCAGATTTTCAGCATCTTACGAGACATGTCAACCTACTCAAAAAAAATACTCAAATGGAAATATATTTTAACTTGCTCCAATTTTTAAATTAGAACATTTTAAAATAAAATCTAAAATTGCTTTTGTCACACCAACTACATTTCAAGAGATCATCCTTAGTGCATCACTACCTTGCTGGACAATATAGCTCTTTAATATACCTCTTCCAAACCAGTCTTAACATACTTAGAAATGAAAATTACTTACATTACCTTACAACTTAAAAGATGTTTCACTACTTTCCATTACTCTCCTGGCAAACTCAACACTTAAGGTCTCCTAACACAGGAAATTCTTGCTTTTCCAGCTCCGTAGCTCCACGTTTCCTTTTTATATAACGTTTCTTCCAGAGCTGGGTTCTGATGAGCTCTGTCCACACTGCCCTTTTTGATGTTGGTTCAGCCTAACTCTCCTCTTTTCCATCTCCATCAACAGGCCACACAGCCAGCTCCTTCTTCAGCTGTCAGTTTAGAACCACTTTCTCTTCTTAGATACACAACACACTAGCTCTCTTTGGAAGGTCAGGAACTATGTTATTCTTGCTCAATATCACAGTCATGCTTTTATGAAAGTGGGAAAAAAGCATTTTGTAAGTACTCACAAATATGAATAAGTCTTAAATATAATCTCAGCTTCTTTCGGTGTGTTGAACATGTGTCCACAAGTGCCCGGAAGAGAAGCATTGTCAATGAAATGGAATCTGCACTGCCTCTTATTGACATGCTCAACTTATCTATTCAGCTACTATGTGTCTATTTACTATGTTTTAAATCTGCTTCAGAGTTTGGAGGTTCACTTTTTCGTTCTCATAATTTCTTCCTAAAAATTCACTACATGTTTTACTATCACTAACTAAAAATAAACTACATACAAGGGAAACTGCCAAAATACCACAGTATTGAAATGTTACATACAAAATAGCATTATGCTCCTATTCCTGTAGGCCACAGGAAGAGCATCGTCAGTGCTCCTGATGATGAGAGAAATTTCCTCAGTAGCTATTAAGGGAAAGCTCTTTCCCCACTTTCCATAAGAGGAATCATTTCATTCCAGATTTCTTTGTCTTTACTCATTCTAATTCTGGTGAATAAATTTTGGGGTAAATATCTTGATATGAAGACTCCAGTTCAAAGCTTTTTCTTCCTTTTGAAAGGAGTGAACTGTAAAAAATGTAAACTGCAAGAAGCTGGAAATTTCTTTCTAAGTAAAGTTTTATTGGAACACCTTTACTTTACATTTGCCCATGGCTATTTTCTGGCACAGCAGTCAGAGAGATGAGTAACTGCAATTTCATTTAAAAACCATATTATTTGCAAAGATAATTACCAACCGAGACCTTTGTACTCTATTCTGTCACCCTACTTGAACAGCCTGAAATGTACTGGAGAGACTCGGCCTAATTCTGCAATTCAACAGGTGACTTGGCTCTCACATGAAAACCTCCAATTTAACTGTTATCACGGTACAGCTAATGCCCTTACACATGGATTCAGTTGCCCATGGTCAGTAACAGTCTGGCATATCAAACAAAAATAAAGAGTTGATAAATTTTGTTCTGTTCTGATTAGAATGATGAAATCTTCCACCATCTGCTTCATCCACTCAGGATGTGAACCATCTTTTTCCCATTGTATCTACACTATATACCCATCAGGTACTCAGTAGCTGTCTCAGTTGTTTGTTACACTGCTGCAGTATCATACTATCTGTACTCAATAATCCTTCAGTAGCCTAATGCTTCGTAATTTTTCCAGTAGTCATTTTATTTTAAATATATCTCATCACAGACATCTCATTATCACAAGAACATTGATAGACAGTATAACTGTCTATCAGTATAACTGTTTGATAGAAAAACACTGTGTTTACATACCACTGTATGTATTACTGCAAATGGTCTAGTTTTAGTTACTGTCATTAATCTATTACTATTCTTAATTGCATAGTTAAACTTGATGGTAGGTAAGTATGGCAGCAAATATAAACTATATAGGGTTTTAGCCTATATGCTTTTTCAGGCATACAGAGCAAAAAGAGGGCAAATGCATTTTGAACTCCATCTTTACTCTTCATAGTGTATTTAATAGTCTTTAGAAGGCCAACAATCATTCAGAAACCCCAACACTTCTATGAACACCCTTTGTGCATATTTAATGTTAAGTTCTAAGATACAAAATTCAAGAGAAACAATTTCAGTCAAATGCCTGTTCAAGTTATGAAAATGTGTTCTTAAAGCAAATATCTCTTCATCTGGAACATTATATCGCTAATGTTAACTTTATTGCGTATCTAACTACATGTTCCTAACACTCAATAAAGACAATCAGCTTATACTATAAACTCCAGCCTAGTTCTTCAGAGACTTATTATTTCATGTTGGTCTACTGTTTCATGGAAACATAAACCTGCATATTCTGTAGAAATGTTGTTAGTCTCTGAAACCAATATTTGTTTCTTTTATATTTCTGTGTCTTTCCCTCAAAACAAACCAATATTATACAAGATGCACTAGATCAACTATTTACAAAAGTATTAACACCAAATATTTATTAAGGTACATTCATTTTTTTTCTCACGCTAACATTCTCCAATTTTTTACTAGTGATAATTCTATCACATGTACTTACAAATGTTTATCTCTAAAACTAGGACTCAAACGGGCATGGTGCTACATACTTGTAATCTGAACAGTACGAGGAAACAAGAAGATCTTGAGTTTAAGGCCAGCCTGGGCTACCTAGTGAGACCTTGTCTCAAAACAAAAACTAGCAAACAAACAAAAAACCAACAACAAGAAAAACTTACAAGTAAATAAATAACCACTTGTTAATAATGACAGGAAAGTTAAAAACCCAACCAACAAACTCTTACAACAGATAGTTAGAAAATGAAGGCACTACATAATTCTCTCACCAGTAATTTTTAGGGCTTGCACATCACAAATTCTAGGTACACACTCTACCAGCAGCCAGTATCCCCAGCACTCATCATAGGTTCACGTTTATTTCATCTTCTTAACCAATTTTTCCCTATTCAAGGTCATCGTTTTAAATGCTAACAGTCTCATGTCTACATTTTCTACTAAAGTGGCTTAAATGTGTAAAGAATGTAGCAGCTAGAATGAAACATAAGCTACTTCTTACTTTATTACTAATTCAGTTTATTTGGGGTTCTGTCATTTCTTTCTAGAACAAAATTAAGACAAGAAAAAACACAAAGTTTTTTTAAAATCTAATGTTTTAGAGAAACTATTAAAAAGAAAAATTTTTAAATGGAAGGAACTTCCCTTTCTTAAATATCTTTTATGCCAACTGGAATGTACTCTGAGTCTCAATGTTCAAAAAATATTTACCAACACAATTTGGTAAATTATTATTTTTTAATAATCCTCTGTAGTCTGTGTCACATGCCTCCCTGCAACTGATAATCTTCTAAACTAAAGAATAGTTAAAAAACAAACTCACAGTTAAAAATATATTAGTTATAAAAACTATGGGATTTCATAAAGACTAAATATAACCTTTAATAATCAGATGCCATATTTGATTATTTCTCTTTAGATAATATAGCAAGCAAACTGCTGCCCTTTTTTCTTATTTTCAAAAATCTACTTCTCCTCCTACCTTAGTCCTCAAAGGAAAGGCAGGAAGGACTCTATTCACAAGAAATCATGGGCACAAAATAATTTTAAGGGCTCCAAGGTATCCTTTCAAAAATATACTATAGATCCTTTAAAGAGATGAAACTATACTAAGTCAATTAGCAATGACTGCTGGAATACTAACATTTTTTCTATGGGAAGAAGTCAGGGAGTAGGTACACCAGCTTTAAATGCTGCAGTCCTAAGTGTCACATGATATTTGCATTCACTGAACTCCTGATCAGAAGTTAGTCATAATACTCATGCCCCATTACATAGGAAGCTAGAAAAGATAAGAGCAAATGGGAAAGTTAGCTTCTACCCCAGAAACATAGGTCAACATTACTTTCCAAAGAAATCTGAATCTGTTAAAACATAAGTTTGAAATTGACCAGTACCACTCAGTTGGTTAGGCACATCATTTTTAAAAACACGCTCTATAATGCCTTATTTTTTGTAGTAGAAAGAGTTGACCTCCCACCCCTGTCCTGCAGTGGAGATGGTAGTACATTGGATGGAACCAAGGGCCTTGCACATGCTTGGGAATCACTGTACCAACACTCTAAACCTGACTCTTAATATTTTCTGTGTTATTTTGTTGACAGTTTCTTACTTCTGAGAAGAAGTATGAAGCCATTCAGTCTTTATGAAAATAAGTTATGAAAAACAAGTATGACATATATTTGCTTATATGTGGATGTAAACTCTTCTATCTTTGATAAGCAGGTAGGTTATTAGGTAAAGGTTAAGGAACTTGGGGCAGGACTGGAATGGGAGGATCAAACTGAAGTGGAAGGTAAGACAGAGTGAAGGAGGGAATACAAGAAGGGACAGCTAAAACTAAGAATCATTTGAGAGAGTGTATGGCAACCTAATATAGTAGAAGCTTCCGAAAATATATACATATATGAAGGTTATCTAAATATTGTATCATATCCTATTTAGCTGATAAATGAAAATGGATTCCATATTTAGACTTCAATAAACATATTTACCTTGAAAAATAGTTTTCATCCAAGTAAGACTAAAGCAAGTCTATATTTGATTTTTAAAAAGAACTAGTTGAAGTTAAAAATAAATAAATTCAAAGAAAACTTGTCAACCAGTTTGTTAAGTTACTAGGTCACTAATTGCTATTATCTGTATTAGACATATTCTCACTTTTATTCACAGAGAGCATAGTATATATTTATATAGAAGATGGAAAATGCCCAAATCTGAAGAAGTAGGTCCCAGGCAGAAGTGCGGGTTGAACTTCTGGCTTGGGTTTATTTTAAACTAGCACACTCTCCATCAAGATGAGGTTCCATACCATCTTGCATGTTTGATTTGGTTTTGTAGGAATGAGAAGTTTATCAGAAGAGTGGAGAGGGCGGTCTTTCCCTTGACTGCATCAGTAAACTTTGTGAATATGCTTAATGTTAAAGTGAAAATGAACCAGAAGAACAGAGACAAAGAAGCATCTGAAATCTCACCCTCTGTTTTACATCTGGAGAACTCTTTGTCATAAAGAGTATCAACATGAGGTGGAGTGAGCCAGAATAAGGAAGGAACAACTACAGGCTGCCATGCTGAGTTTAACAACAATCATCAAAAGGGGCTTTGGGAGTCCACCAGCTGCAAAGTTTTGTATTAGACTCTGAGTGCACTGGGAGGATAGGAGGCCCTAAATAATACTGGTAAAGGGTTTTACATTCCCAGGAAGCCATTTCAAGCAAGCAAGAAAGCAACAACAACAAAAAGAAATCTAGATTTGTTCCTAATAGAGGATAAGGCCTTTAGAGATGAGAGACAGAGGATACAGACAGCTAGTACTATCTAATGTATTGTTCCTGGCACAACAAGGACAAATATTGTAAAAAGGAAGATACAACAGTTTAACTGTTAAATTCTAAAGAAATAAAACAAATAGTTTTTCCTTGTAAAACAAAACAATGACAAAAAAAAGTAATTTTGAAAGTTACATGGCAAAGTGAATTTGAGGATAAAAAGATAAACTAAAGTAATTTCAAGAGTAATTCCTTAACTTAAAAAGCACTTTCACATCATACTTACCAATACTGATGTTGTTATAGGAAACACTTTCTTAAAATCAGAATCATAGAATTCATAGTGACTCTTCAACACAATTTTACAGAAGTAGAATTAAGGCGCACAGGTGGGAAAGTGTAACTGGATTTTGTTCTGCTGCTTTACCATTTTATACTATCACAGCTCAACAAGTACAGCAACTTCACAATCAGTAGTCTAACCCAGAAAATGAAGAGATTAAAGGAAGGTATCTTCATAGAGCACAATACTAAACTATTACCTATAATTTTGTCCTAAAACACATTTACAAGTAAGTTCCTAATCAGTGAGTAAAATAAGCAATTTTATGTCAACTATCAAAGGTATCTTTAGCCTATTTCCAATTTAGTTACTCTAAAGAAGGTATGTTTTTCTTTCTCTGTGTCTTACCAATCTCTGACACAGAGTCTGTATTTGTGCAAAGGGCTTTCCTGTAAACTAAACCTACTAAAATTTAAAAGAGATAGTATATATAAGATGCCTTACTTACAACAAAGAACGGTGTTTTTGCCAACACACTTAAAAATTATTTAATATAATAACAGATCACAATTTCTTATATGCAACTTGTGATAATTTATAATAAAAATAGGACTGTAAGGAAACAATGGAATATATCATTAGGTAAATCACAGGCAAAACCTGCAACAGTGTATTTTCTACCCTATACTCTGCAACTCAACAATTCTAATAGTGTAATATAATTTCACAACTACTCTATCAAAGGAAAAATTTTAATAAACAGAAAAGAGGAATATAATTGTATTTTACAATCTACATAGTGTACCTGGATACTGTTTATATATGATTCTGGGGATATATACTTGGTTTTGCATACTTTTATATTTGAAAAATAATCATATTGCAAAGCTTTCCAAATAGTTCAGAGACTTTGAAAGCAGCTGAAAAAAGTTGTGGGTAGGCAACAAATCTGACATACTTCCTAAACATCATTCCTTTAGTTTTTATTGTTTGTTCTGCTAGAAAATTGCAAGAAGTCAAACTTTACATTTGCAAGTTTAGTGTCAACATGCTTAATACTGACCACTTAAAAATAAACGCTTTTGTTAGTACCAATAAGTGGCTATTAGTCCATATAAACCCATAACCAATTCAGCAAACAAATAATTACAATAATATTGAAAGAAAATAATCTTTATAGATTTTTATGGATAATTTTAAAACTTTTTAAAGAGCACAGGTCAAAAAAAAAAAACATTAATGTGATTAACACAGTAAAACAAAAAATCAGCAATATAAAGACAGCATTTAATCATCCAAAATATCCAGATTTAATGGTTTGCTTTATTCTAAAGAAGCTATCCTCTCCAAAGCAGCTATTTAAGTAAAACACTCACATGAGAGATTGAGTAGAACGGCTCCTTACAGACCACCAGTGTATATCTGGATATACTTGTACTTGTATTATTTTCAACACCCTGCATCTTAAGTTGAGGCTACACTTAACCATATGAGTCAGAGTGACATCTAGTGGTAAATTGGCAGTTGGTACTGCATTACTTGCAGATAGAGCAATGTTGTTCAATATGTATTCTACATTGATATTTTAAGCTAACATTCCTATTTCTTCATGAATTGTGAACTTCTGTTTCATTTTCTCAACACCTCTAGTCTTCTGTTTTCTAATTTTTTTAGCTTTATGTTCTTTTTCATTTATCTAGTTCTGTACAGAATCTAGGGTCAACCCATATTTTGTTCATTTACTTTTTCTTTCACTGTACACATTTTATCATTCTCTGACCTATTTTATAAGGTATTTTCTTTTTATTTCTTCTGAGGGTGACTATATTATGTCATGAAACCTAAGCCAAATGAGTCCACTGTAATTCATGCAAGTCTGGGAAACTGTTTATGATTTCTAGTTGACACAGTATGATTATTATCTTCTCCCCCATACTGCATCCTCCTTGCCTATTAGGAAACAATCGACAATGTTTATAACTAAATGTGTATAACATCAAGGTTCAAGGTCTCAGCTCACTGTCTGAAAGTCTATTCAGAATATATTTCCTTTCCCTATATCAAAGGCTGTTACAAGAGCTAGCTCCCTTTCATATGTCCAGTTTTTTTCTTTCTCCAAATTTACTCATGTCTTTGATTTTTTTTTCTTGAATCTTCAAGATTTCCCTCTGTATTTGGATGCCTTCTCCATAATCTATGAACATGTTTCCACCTCAAAAGATCTTTCTCTGAACTACTGCAAGCTACTTTCCTTTTGCCAAAATCAGTTCAAAGATGAGCCTATGCTTTTACCATCCCTTTAATACTTTAATTCAAACACTGACAGTTTGCTTTTTATCGGTACAGTTTTATTGACAATAATTGCTTAGAGGTGACCAATGAACTTATCACTAGTGTTCTCTTTACATTCTCCTCAAATTAAGATGTTTTCTTTCTCCCTTGGCTTTGAAAGTACACAGTCATCTTCCTTGTTCTTTCTAGCTCCTTTAAGACTCCTCTGCCTTTTCCTTACATTGCTTGAATCACATATAGTATCCATACATACTTTAGTAAACTACAAGTGGATGTTTTTTTGTTTTTAAGAAAGTAGCTCATTTAGTACGTGACACCTAATTTCCCTATACATTTAACCCAAATCTATAGTCTGCAAACTTATTAGTCCTCTATTACCTTCCCCAAACTCTCCTATACACACATAGTATTGTAGAAGCACAGCAAGCTTAGTGTCCTTATCTTCCAAATCTTCCTAGTTCTTCAAAATTCTGACTTTAAACACACTACTCTTTATACAGTAGAAAGACAAGGGCAGGGAAACAGCTCAAGCAGTAAGAAAGCTGTTTTATGGGATTTCCAGAGGTTATGTGGCCTCCAGAAACTTCAGCTTTAGTATTATATAATAAATTGATTTTGATTAGTCAATCTACAATTCAACCAATCAATCTTTTTCTAGCTCCAGGGAAAAGACAGATATTTGCTTAGCCTATCACAACTGAGATGACTTGGTACTGTGTATAGGTCTGAAAAAAAAAACAACTTTTTATCTTTTACCTTAGGTACAATACCAATAATCACTGGCTGAGACGTTATTAACAGGTCTGGAAAATATAAAAACCTGAATACCTGAATACATCTAAAATTGAGCATGCATGCACCTGAAAAGTATATATATTAAAGTGTTATGACACAGACATTTTAAAGGTTCTGAAACAGCAAATCAACTTTAGTAACCATAAATTGTGCTTTCCAAACAGCTTTGACACTGCTAATTCAGCCTTTCTTGTGATCAATACTATGTTATAGAAATTCTACACTACCAACATTATCTAAATTTCACAAAGTAATAGATCTGTTAAATTAATTCCTTAAGGATTAATCACTTGCCAAATTTTCTAAGTATTATCTCAATTAACACAAGTCATAGGTTCAGCTTTTTCAGCTTGTTTACTTCTCCAAACTCAATAAAACTGTAACCTTTTAAATATCAGAATCACATAAGTAATGTTCCTTTAGTTCCCTAATAGCTCCTTGGTAATCTGAAAGCTTTGTTCCACAGAATTACACACTAAATAGTTGTAAAATCTGAAGACAATGTCACAAACTCTCACTAAACTCAGTTAACATTTTTAACCATGGTTGGCTGACTTAGCCCTACATCTAGGCCTAACAATCAAGGGAAGTACTAACCAAAATAAGACCTTTGGCATTCCTATTTCCCCAACAGATTCTTCTCCTTTTTAAAATTGTTTTTTACTTATACCTGTTTCAATTTCCTTATATTTCTTCCACTGTATCATACTACTTTGGTCAGCCTTAATTTGTACAAATGTCCCACACATGTGAAGACTTACTCCACCACTCTTTGATCTCAGCAAGCAACAAGAATGCAAACTGCTTTAAAGAAATGGGTGAAAAGACAAAAAATGAAATATCTTGCTTAACTTGAATAAATTCAAGAAAATTTATTGAAATGAAAGTCAAGAATAAAAGCAAAGCATTTAACTGGAAGGAACTTCTACACAAGCAGACCCAAAAGCAGTTAACTTTTCACTTCTGTGCAATTTCTTTCCTTCCCTTTTCCTGGGCATATTGGCTTTCAAAATGTTCTGGTCTCATCAGAAACCACAGACACAGGATATCCACTTGTACAATAATCCTAGGGAATCTTTTTTTTTTTTTTTTTTAAGAAGCAGAAGCACATGGTTCAGCTTGAGAAAGAAGTGCCCCTGTGTGTTTGATAGTGGTTCCATGTACACCCTATGCTTGCTGCTTCAGTTTCTGTGAGTTCTGAGCTGTGCTCAGTTGATCTAGAGGGATTTCTTCTCCTAGTGTCCTCCATCCCCACTGGCTCTAAGACTTTCTGTGGAGTTCCTTGAGCTCTGAGGGGAAAGATTTGATGGAGACATCCCATTTAGAGCTGTGTGTTTGATAGTTGTTCTTTTGTAAAGCAATCTTGTAAGTTAGCAAGATTAAACAGACATGAATGGTTTCTTCTAGAGCATATGAATGTTTCACCATGCAGTATGATGTCTCAAAAATCCCAGCGATTCTCTGTTGTCTACTCCAAAAACTCTAGCTCTTCAATAGCCAGAGGCTTAAGCAGTTGAATGTGCTATCAGAACAGGAATGTTGAAACATTACAGAGACCCTCTAAAACTAAGATCAAGAAGCCACTGAGGCCCTTTATCAATGTCAATGTAATAATGAGTCTTCTTGTGTCAAAGCATAATAGTTAATTTACAATTTGTCTAGATTTATTGTCTATGTACTTATATGTTGTTCTTGATCATTCAGTAAACAGTGGAAGTACAGAAATACACTATGTAAATCCTTTTGTAAGAATTATTTCTGACTTATTGGCCAATGATATTAAAACTGAACTCTTACACTATTAAGAAGGTGCTAGTCTGTATAGTGTATTATCATTTGCATGACCTTAAAGCAAAGATTTCTTCCATTTCTTATATACATCAAATATTTAAAGTATATTCAATAAAAACATTTTATCTATTTGAATTCCAAATCCATTATAGCCATCATTTAGTTTCAGTTTTATCAAATTTTTAATTATTATAATTAGTAAGGATTACATTAGTTGTTGAATTTATGTATCTGTATTTCATTTTATTATCAAGAGCAATATATGATCAAGAGTGGTGATTTTGCTTTTCACACTCAATGGATAGCTAGCAGTATTTGGATATATTTTTGTTACTGCAGCTGGAGGAAGGAAGAAGTAGAGATATATCGAAGTCCACTAAACAGCCTCCTTATTTGGTTCAAGTACTAAGATTAAAAAATTGTTTCATGGGGCTGGATACATGGTGCAGTGGTTAAGATCACTTGCTGCTCTTACAGGGAACTAGAGTTTAGCTCCCAGGAAACACATGGCAGCTCAGAATCACCTGCTCAGTGTAGTTTAAGGAGACCAGATGCCCTCTTCTGGGCACTGTACACATATGGGTACATACAGACATGCATATAGGCTAAACACTCAATACACATAAAATAAAAATAAACCATTAGAAGGAGGAGGAAGAAGAGGGACTCCCTTGTGAGGACAAGGACACTGACTATTTTAATTCACAATCTTCCCAGAATAGTTTGATATATATGACAGTGGATAAACCAAACTCCCAGATGCATTATTCTTCTTCTCACTGCTTTTTCTTGGTCCTTGCTTGTCTTTAGCCACATTGACAAACCCACATGAAAGACTAGATATAAAGGGCTAAAAGTTTAGACATAGGTTTTTAAAATGCCAAGACTACTGGATAAGTTTCATATAAATCATGTGCTCTGCTAACAAAAATATAAATTAAATCACAAAGAAAATGCTTAGGAGTCTCTAATGTGTTTTATACATAAACAGGTACTGGATGCAATAAATCATGTTCATAAAGACCACAATACAAGTCTAAGACTGCCCGCAAATCAAAGGTAGGCCCTTACTAAAACATAAAAAACAAACCTGAGAATTCCCATGTAGTATGCATTAAGTTTTGAAGCTGCTTCTTGTCTTCCTGAACTCATTGGGCAAGACCAAAGGAGTTAGGAAGTTGAAGGAAGCATCAAGACAGCCTATTCCTATCCAAGGAAATATCCTCAAAAACATCTTTTTATCATGACCTTGGTCATCTACCAAAGACTAACTACAGATTAATTACAGATAAATGGATCTCAGTTTCTCCCTGCAAGTTATAAATGTAGATGGGGAAAGTTAGAAGAAAACATTTGCTGTTAGTCAGAAACTGATAGATTGATACTAACTAGGTTTCCAATTAAAGTTGCAGAACCAAAGTATATACACATACATACATTTCCTAATTTTATTTAGGTGAAGAGTCAAAAAACACTGGCACTCAGTACTCAATCTACTACCCAATTTGGGATTCTAAGTGTCATGCTCTATCAAAACAAAACAAAAGCAAAGGCAAAAGACCCAACATATTCTCTAGAAAACAACTGATTCTGATTCCAGAGTCTAGGCAGAAATTTTACAAGGTGAGTCTGGAGCACGCTACTCTACCAGACAGTAAAGGGTATTCAAAGGATTGTAGAGACATATTAAACCACATGAATCTGAGGAGCTTAAATTAGCCAGTTGTACAAAAATCTGCATATCAAAGTTATCTATAACCAAGAATTACTGCTGAACATAGAAATACCTAAAATTCTAGCAATAGGGACGTTTGCTTAGGGGTTACATGGTAAAACTTGTTTCAAATAGATATATACTTAAGTAAAAAATAAAGAAAAATATAAACAAAGCATCAAACCTGTTATAACGTGATCTAAATATACAATCTACATCTCATCACCAAGAAACATTAGATAAACCCTAAAATGTGGTCATTCTACAAAATTAGTATGGAGTCTTAAAAAAGGATCAAAGTCATAAAAGAAACTTCTGGAGCCATTTTAGATGAAAAATAACCAACAAGCCTTAATAATCAATATATGTATTTGAGTTAAAATCCTGCAATAAAATATATTAATTAAAGAACAGGAAAAATCTGAGTGGGGTACAAGTCAATTATAGTGAGTGACTGATGCATCAGAACTGACTTTTACTTGGTAGTTGATACTCTTATTTTCTTCCTTGCTACAAAAAAGAGTCAAAGTAAGAGTAACAGAGCATGTACTCTATCACAAGGGAAAGGGGCATTATTCTTCCTACTTTTCTGTAATTTTGAAATTATTCAAAACTATAAAAAGAAATAAAAGTATGCTTTCATTTGTACTTTGGAAATTAATCTAATGTTTAAGACTTTTAATTAAATAAATTCTGTTGATAAATATCCTTTAGCCACTTACTATTCACATAAATATTAAGTGTTCTACTCTTATGACAGGCAATAGATGCATTACAAAGAAGAAGTAAACAAAAATCACTGCTCTCAGAGGACTGTACCATGACAGAAGAGAAGCAAGTAGCATGTTGAGGAGAAGAAGAGCACAAGACAGAAAAGGCATGAATGGAAAGCTGGCTGCAGATAACTAAGGAAACCTCTTTAAGGAGATAACTTTAAGAAATACTAAAATAACTAATTTTGCTCCCTAATAATTATGGTTAATAAATAAGGTAAGAACTTTCCTAACAGAGAAGCAGCTAAAGCATGAAGAACAGGAAAAACTAAGCCAGACAGGCGAGAATCTCCACTCTAGGTTTTAATTTATACCACACAAACAAACAATGGAAGCGAAACTAAGAAAGCATGACTACCAGGAGAGATGATATAAGTATTTAGAGTCAGTCTGCTTTTGCAGAAGACCTAAGTTCAGTTCCCAGTACCTACAACAGAAAGGTCACCACTCCAGCTGTGCTGGATCCAAAGTCTATGGCCTCCACAGGCATTTACTTATGTGGACACGTGGGAATATAAAATAATCCTTCTAAATAACTGTGTTTTAAAAACCAAGCATATATTGCATCATACTTTCCCAAAGTAACATGATGGCTATGGCTAGGAGAAAGGGAATGAGGGAAACAGTTAGGTAGAAAGGGTCAATGGGTCAGGAAAGAAAGGAGGGCAGAAACACATCTGATGTCTGTTTCCAGGTCCAATTTTTGTATTTAAAAAGAACACAAGTTTATTTATACTTATATATTTATAACATAGGTATCAGAAGTGGATGAAGTGACTGGGTGGGAGAACAGATGAGGAGGGGAGTAGGCTATAGGGAGGTTAGGTGTAGGGAATGTAAGGGAGAGAGAATGAAAAACAGTTGGGGCAATCTCTAGTTACTACCAGAGACCTGGGATGAAGGGGAGGCACCAGGGTCTCTATGGGGACAAATAAACAGATTTTTTTTTTAAATCAGCAAGTTTATTTCTCCTATTTCTAACAGAGTTAAAAGGTCACATCTTAGTGTAAGACTAAAGAATATATCTAAATAACAAGTTTTTCAATCATATTAACAACTACAGAGTATTTCAGTGGGCTGTTCAGAGGCACAGTCCACTAAAAACAACTTAAAATGCTAGGTAAAATGACATACCAACTCCCACAAGAATAACAAATATATATTTTATTAATGTTAAAAATAAACAAAAGATAAACAAGATTTTGTAGCATAAATTTCATGTCATTTAAGTTAGCAAAGACATCAACCCTTGAGCTTGGACTTTAGTACTTCTAGGGTGTGTTGTGTGTGTGTGTGTGTGTCCCTGTGTCCATGTGGAAATGCCATATGAGGGTCAGAGAACACCCTGGAAATCATTCTAAGGAACATTATCCACCTCTCCAATGAGTGAAAGGGACTCTCATTGGCCTGAAGCTCATGAATTAAGCTCATAAGTTAGCAGACTTCCCATGTCTGCTAACCCGGCACTTGGATTACAAGGAAACACCATCCTACACAGCTTTTTATGTGAGTTTTGAGACTAGAACTCAAGTCCTCATGCCTGCCCAATCTACCCAACCTCCTCAGCTTCAGTTTCCAGAATTTTAATGCCTACAACTTATAATAAAAATATAAAATCAAGCTTCTTTCCAAGTGTGGAGAGAAGGGGGAGGTAACCTAACTCAAAGCATATAAATCTACATATGGTTTTCTATTACCATGCCTAGCACACAGAGCCAGTATACTTTCAAGGATTCTGCATTTGCAAAGTCATCTACTCATTAAAACCTTTTATAATCCAAAATTCAGTAACATTCCACCTGTTCTAATAGTCATCTGTTATGTGTAGAAGAACAAATAATCTGAATACGTAATAACCTGTGTTCCCAGATGTGGGTGGATGACGTATCACTCTTGTCTTGTTGTTTTTACTGACTATAAACAATGCTATTATGAAATATAGTTAGTGCCACACTCTTCACAGTTTTGCTTTCTCTTAATGACTTCATTATTTAAAAGAGTCCCGACAATATAAGTTTAAGTACTAACAGTGTTTCTCTGTGTAAGAAAGCTGTTATGAAATACCTGCTGTTTAAAAAAGTTTCATTCAGTCATGACTATAAACTCAATGCCATGGAGATAATACTAAATAAGGAGTCTTTAAAAAGAAACAAACAGGTAACAATGTTATATATGATCAACTGACAAAAACATAGGCAGAAATCTAAAGGAACCTGTCCCCTGAAATTCCTTCTAGAAGCAATGATTCAGCATGCATGTGGAGTTTTTACAACAACACTACAGTGAATAACAAGAATCAGCTGCATTTAAATATGATACCTTAGGAGCCAAGATGCCAGAAGCAAGATGAGAAACAAAAATAACAAACTATTAAAAACAATCCACTTTCAAGGATTTCAGAAAGTCAAAGTTATCAGGGTATAAGTTAAAAATGAGTGTGCTTATCTTATGCTAATGAAGATAAAGGTCTAACCTAAAGATCATCAGTAAAACAGAAAATTGTATAAATAACATGAAGACCGACAACACAGCTCAGCAGGTACAGACACTTTGGAGCAGGGCTGAAAACCTGAGTCTGATACTTAGGACCCACAAGGTGGCAGGAGAGAACAGATCCTCTTACTAACCAAAAACTGTTCTCTAAATCGCTCATGTACACTGTATCTTCTGAAACACACAAATCAATGAATGATATGAAAGAAAAGAACATTTGATAACTCAAAAACACATGAAAAGAATTGACAGAGAAATCTAGCACCACATCAGACAACAAGAAAAAAGAGAAAAACTACAGAAGCATGAAAATACCTGAAAGAAAGAAAGAAAGAAAGAAAGAAAGAAAGAAAGGAAGGAAGGAAGGAAGGAAGGAAGGAAGGAAGGAAGGAAGGAAGGAAGGAAGGAAGGAAGGAAGGAAGAATGAACGAACAATATTAGGTCATAAGATGTAAAGTATATACACAAAATATTTTTCCAAGTTTTTAATTGCCCCATTATACAAGATCAGAAAGAATACGTCAGAAGAGTTAGTGGGTAAGAATTTCCTGGATCAATGAAAGGCATCTATAAATATCACTAACAAACACAAAACCTAGATGAAATGAAAAGGGAAAGAGGGGAAAAAAGCAAAAGAAACACAAACACACTTGAAGTTTTAAAAGAGCAAAGAACATTTTAAAGAAGCTAAGAAATAGGATATTATCTACCCAATGCAGGACTTGCTACCATGCATCTTAGTCATTACAGTGCAAACTCAAAGGCAAAGGAATGACATCTTGGGTGGCATAGAACTCTCTATTTGAAAAAAAAAAAACCTTCAAATATACAAGCTAAATAAATAACTTTTCATATAAATCTAAAACGTGAATGAACGAATGAGTGAATGAATGACAACAACAAATAGGACATGCACATACCACCATTCAACCCTAAAAGTGAACGTCTGACAAAAACACCACAGTTTGGGTGAACCTTAAAAACACAGGACAACCAAAAAAAAATGATAATCTATGACTCCACTTAACTACTTAAATACAGTTTTTCATGCTAAGCATACAGCTCTGCCTAATACACAATTGAAAACTAAATACTAGCTAGGAGGAGGTATCAGTTAGCTTAAACACATTACATTTTCTTAGGAAAACAGTATTAATTACTTGAAGGAATACATTACTAAAGCATTTTAAGAAAGTAATAAGCATTCTTTTGTTAAAGCAAAAGTTAAGAGAATTTTAATTTCTTTATCCTGGCGTCTCTCTTCTTGACTCAACTACTGACTTTAATACAAATCTCAACACTCTTCCTTAAGAAATTATGACTACGGCTAATGTGGTGGTGCATGTCTAATCTCAGCATTTAGGAGGCACAGAAGTATTTATCTCTATGAATACAAGACCAACCTGGTCTACAAAGCAAGTTCCAAGTCAGCCAGGGCTACACAGTGATACTCTGTCTCAAAAAAAGAGAAAAAGAAGAAATTATGATTCTAAGAAATTTTTATAAAGTCAAACATTTTTTCTCAGAATACCTGGCAACTAGAAATGAATAAAATCAATTAGTCACTCCTATATTTCAAAAGAATACACTTAGTGTCTTCATAGCAAGTCAGAATTGAGACACTTTGGCATGCATTTCATTCATGTGAAATGGATAGACCTACAATATGTTTATTAAAATCAATCTTTCATTCCTAGAGGGAAAATAATTTATTCACAAACTAGACTGTGGATCATCTGTTCTTAAAACTTTTCATGTCAACCACAAATATTAAGATGAAATCATAAACAGTAAGTTTACTAAATTTTAATTGCCTCCTTGGCAATCATTTGTAATGATCTGATCAAGCTAACATATATGCCATTTTATAGAGGCAAGGTATTTAGGGAATGAAAAATGATGTCAGAATTACCTTTTACGCCTGACTGATATACAATCAATGATCTTCCATCTAAAAATCGCTAAAAACGCATGTGACAAACTGTTTCTACATGACAGGATGTATTATGCTCCATGGGAAATGGACTTCTCCATGCTAAGATAATCAAGCACACTTTCTTTCAAACCCTTCTTTTTATTTTTCAAATCCTTATTTTTCAGACATAAGTTCCTTCAAGACTTAGAAATTTCAGAATTGTTTACTTTATACTTTAAGGAAAAAAGGATCCAACTTATAGTTTGATAGCTAAAGCTAGTGTAGCTCTACATTTCTAATCATTTTGCTCTATTTAAATGCTTGTTAATAAGAGAATCCTCCAATAGCTGTATCTGCAGCACATACAAATTTCTTGCACTCTTAACTCTTATTTTACTGTTTGCATCATTGAATAATAGAAAATTCATACTTATATACCACATTAAAATGTAATATTTTGGTAAAAATACAACCTTTAAAAAATATATAAGCTATATGTCACTGTTATGTAGACTTTAATTGCTAAAGTCTTGTTTCAAAATACTTTCATCAAAATATAAACAGAATAGAATGGCATTTCAATAAACAAATGGGAAAAATAACTTCAATCCCTAAATCTGGTTTATCAAGCAATATTCAAGAACCTTATGTAGTAATGCTTAAAAGACATAAAAATGAAATTATTATATACAAAAGGGAAAAAGTTAAACTCCTAAGAAAGATCAATATATCTATGCAGTGTATCTATGGCACCATTTTTAGTCCTCATTCAAAGATGATCAGGATAAAGCAGTCAGTATAATTCTCCATTCATTTGATATATTTAATACCACTAATTAAAATATAAACACATACTGGAATAAATGACTGTAGTTTTAAAAATATAGCTAGAATGTATGCCCACTAAGAAGAGGAATGGATGTTCATATTAATATTTTAAATACAAACTGTTAAATCCTGAAAACTGACCTCTAGAAAACAAAGGCAGTTTTAAAATACATGGAAACAAAGATTGGAAATGAAAGAAAAGAAAGTGTGCAAAGTCTATATTTAACTGGCTGTTCAGTCATTAGAAAGGTGCCCCATAACCACCATATGTTACTCAAATATGTTATCACACCTACAATTTCATCATATGTCTCCCAAGAAATTAATTAGCTCTAACTTTTTCAACTTTGACAAAAACGTCTGCATCAGTCAGATTACTAGCTGTTGCAAACATTTCAAAATTCAAAGCTTTCTTCAGCTTGTATTTAACCTTTTAATTACTATTAATCATTTAGCAACATTTAGAACAGCATTCATTAAACAGATGTCTAATTCTAGAATTCTGAATAATATAAATTCATTTACACTTATATCTATTCTTGGTGCATATTTGCTTGGTGGTTTTACAAAGTAAAACTAAGGTTTAAAAATCATCATTTTACAGCTGTAGTAAAGAAAAAAATAACCAGAAATGTTCATGTTCTCTTAAACAAAACAAATTCTCCTAACATCAGTTTAGATGACTTACAGCAATAATGATCTCAATGATTATAAAATGAAGACTGAAAAATCCTATAATATCTATAAGGTATGTGACAGACTTTATAATAAACTACCAGTGATGGAAAGAACTGAAAGCAACTAAGAAAAATATTTTCATAAGATACCCATTAACCATCAAACTAAAAAGTCTATCCTGATTAATCTTAAACCAAAGTTAGGCTACCATCCAACATGTAAAGTAGCCTTCATTTCCATCAATGTATATAAAACACCTTGTTAAGCCTATCAATTGTTACTTGTGTGTTCATTCTGAAAATATTAGATTGTAAGATTCTAATCACATTCTCACTGTTTGCTGGTAATTAAACAATTTTCTCCACAAGGACATATGAGCAATGAATCAGTTTCACAAATCTTTGCTCTTATAGTAAATGATAAATTATATAGATTATTAGTAGTGCTAACTGCTAATACCCACTGATTCCTTTACATTAAAGAGCACAGACTACAAAGCTTGCCTTATCTTCTATAAGGCCTAACAAAAAAAAAATAATAAATGAATGTTCCTTTCAATTATTTCAGGTAGCAAAGTAATAATCTAAAAATAATTTCTACATTAAAAAGTATTAAAATTAAGTTTTCAGTACTCTGACTAAAGTGAATGTTCAAATTAATCAGAATGAGGACAGCCTCATAAACTGCCAATAATTCCCTGCTGATAACTTCTCTTCCTTTTTGCAGCTACCCAGGTAAAAGTACCAGTGACATGCACTGTATTTTAATGGAGAAGACTCTTAGAGGGATAGCAAGATAGCTCAGTGGAGACACCTGAGTCAAACTTGACACTGTAAGTTCCATCCCCCAGGGATCCACATGATAGAAGAAGAGAACCTACTCCCATTAATTGTCCTGTGGTCTTCACACGCACACTACAATATGCATACACATACATATACACAGTAAATAATTTTTTCAAATTAGAATTTTAAAAAGAACTTTAGAAATATCAGATATCCTCTATGGAGTTTTCAATGGCCTCTCCAAAAAGCCAAAGATGTCTGCCTCTTTATATCTCCTAATTCTATCTTTTAAATACAGAAATGGGGAAATGGGGGTCTAGAGAAGAGGCTCATCAGTTAAGAGCACTTGCTACTTGCTCTTGCAGAAGACCTGAGTTCTGTTCCTAGCACCCACATTCCAGATGTGATGTTCTTATCGAGCCACTGTGGACACTGCATGAATGCACTCACGCGCACACAAAACACTTATATACCTAATAGAAAGCAAATTTTTTTTAAACTAGAAATGATGCTTTATTTCTCTTTGAAACCCCTAAACCTATCATGTCTGACAAAAAAAGGAATCTGATTATATTTTCAATAGCAAAAGTGATACTTCAAAAATATCAGCATAGTAGCTATCAATATAGCAAAATCAAAATTTACAGTTCAGAAATGTTATAAGATGATCCATATAGTATGTATGTGTACGGTTCTCAACTGAGGAAGGAAACAAGTGCCTATTAAAATTTAGTAAGTATTTATTAAGATCCTGCTGTGTTAAACAGTAACTACCTTGTCTTGACTGCAGAAAATACATGGGTTTACAAAATCGGACAGAAATGTATAGCCAACATGAGATTATAAGCTTCCTTGGGGAGAAAAATTCCAAAAACTGGTGAAAACAAATAAATAGACAAAAAACACACATACACACCATACACACACACACACACACACACACACACACACACACACATGAAATTAACAGTACAAAAGAATATCACATGCATAGAAGTCAGAAGATCTGGGCATTTCTAGCACAGTGACCTAAAGAAGCCTAGTGATTTGTCACAGGAAAGATAGAAAGAGAATAAAATACATTAACAAAAGACAGTCTCTGTTTTGAAGATATAAATTTATAATGACAATGAGACATCCATTTAAAGGCTTTAAATATTAAACTAGAACACTTAGGGAAGTCAGTTTCTGTACTGGGAACTACAACTTGATGACTGAGTGCCACTAAAGACCACATTTTATAGGGCCTGTCCCCAAGTGCCACTACTGGTAAGTGCTAGCACGCTCTAGGAACCTAATGAGAAGGTCTTAGGTCAGTGGGATGTGTGCTCACAGGAGACTGGGATTCTACTCACATTCTTGTTCTCTAGTTTTCCAGTGAAACAGTTTTCTCTGCAGCCATTTTCATCATGTAGGACACCCTGATCAAATGTAATCTCAGACTATAACCTTCCTCCTATATAGGATTTAAGATAAATCCTTTCTCTTTTTAAGTGCTTCAAGTATTTTGTTATAGTGATGTAAAGCTAACACACTATACTTTAAGAAATAGTTAGAACTGATTCATAGACAAAATGTAGAGTCAAACAGCAGAAAAGTCAAGAATTTACAGACAGCCAGAGCAGCTCAGAATTGAGTAAGAAAGGGCTCGCTTTGTATCTTATGGATAGCTAAGAAAGTCAATAAAACAGCACTCCAATGAAAAGATGAATCTGGAACATAAAATATGAGGAAGTCAAGTAAGGTATATATTTCAGTAGGGAAAAAGTAAACAAAAACATAGAATTATGAAGTCCTAGTAAATCATTATTAATTACAAAAATGAGTATTTGGAATAATAATACCAATACATAAACTATTTTCTTCTAGCTTTTGTTTATAATTGATGTTACATGACAATGTATTCTATATGCATTCTTAATATTTAGAGAAATGTATATGTAAAAAAATCAGGAGTTCACTAATGAATAACTTCACTTTTACCTATAACTTTTAAAAAATATTTTCATTTTACAAGTTTAATGTTTAAAGAATGATCAATGTAGCATATTTTTTAAAAATTTTTTTCATTTGAAGAGAAATAAAATTTCCATATGAAATATGTGTGTCGGTGATTAGATGGAAAACAGGCAAAAGAAGAAAGAAGTAAGAATCTATGCAGATAAAGTAAGAATGGCAATGAACTAAACCATGTTAAAACTGGCAATGATGGCATTGACATTGGTTCTACTCTCTTTTTTTTTCTAAGTATTTGTTTGAAAGTTTTCTTAATAAGTGGGTTTTCAACCTAACAGCAAACAGATGCAACAGATACTATCTACAAGTATTTATTATTATTAATCTCAGGTTGTCAAAAGGAATTAAACACAAGAATCTCTACATAGTACAAAGTTGAAAACTTAACTTGTGAACTATATAAGCAGAGAATAAAAGCCTCATGTAAACAAGTACTAGGATTTAAATCTGGTTTCAGGAAATATTTAAATTATAAAATATACTCTAAAATATAATAATATTAACAATCTAACCATGAAATACAAAAAAAAATCTCTTTTCCCCACAAAAATTAGGATTTTTTTTTTATAATAACTGTTATTATATCACTTTGTCTGTCCATACCAGTGGTTCTCAATTTTCCTAAAGCTGTTACCCTTTAATACAGTCCCCTGTGTTGTGGTGACCTCAACCATAAAATTATTTTCATTGTTACTTCATAGCTTTAATTTTGCTACTGTTATGAATCACAACGTAAATATCTGTGTTTTGGATGGTCTTAGATGACCCCTGTGAAAAGGCTGTTCAACATACCCCCAAGAGGCCACAACCTACAGGCTGAGAACCCACTGACATACAGGTTAGATTACCTAAGCAAAGTCTTTTTACATCTATTATAGTGACAAAAGGAAGTACCTGTCAGAACTGACTGCATTTTAGCTGAAAACTGTAATTGTAGTCTTCCCAGTTATTTCACCTGAGTTACTCCAAATCATTGAGTTTTTGCCTAAATATTATGTATATCAAGAAATCTATTTCTAACCCCAACTGTAGAGCAGAATGTCAACCTGTGTTTTCCTACAGAGCTTTCTATCACAAGACTATCACAAATAGTTTTTGGAGTTAAGTTTCAAATCACTGTTTAAGAACACTATCTTAAAGAATACAATCATTCATGATTTTAATACATTCCCAAAACTGTGCAATTCCCACCCTGATTCCCAGCTCTTCACCCTCTCATGAAGAAACCCTGAATCACTTATCAGCTGGATCCATTTGCTCCTCCCCTCAGCCCTACAAGTTTTTATGTCCCTATGAATTTGACAATTTTAGACATTTCATGTACATGAACCCAGTATTTTTCAAATAAAACTGATTTAACATGTATAATATATTTGCATGAAAATATGCATGTATATAAAAAGCAGAGATAGGTATGTGTAGGAAAGTTCAACTATGTTGGACTCTTTATAAGTGACCAAAATTTCTTATCATTAAACTGGTCCAGAAAACAATAGCACAGCATATATATTCTTCCACATGACTCCTCACTTACTCCATTTTCAGTCCAAAAACCCAGCTAGTTTTCCTTCCAGTCTTCAGAATATTGTAAACAGAGGGAAAGAGAGCATTCAGAGAAAGGAGAGCATTTGTAACGACTGGAAACAGAAAGCAGTCCGTTGTCTAGCTCTGTCACTGCTGCCTTCCACATTCCCACAATTATGGTACGTCACCACTCAGTGCTTTAAAGAATTCAGAAACAGGATCTTGGTGATTCTAAAAACAGAGATATATAAGAGCTGGCATGCAAAAAATGCAGAGAATTTTCTTAAAGGAGAAAACCCTAGTATGTATTAGGGAGAGGGGACAAAGCATGGTAACATGATTTGGAGGAGAAAAACAAATGAGTGTTCAACCTTAACACAGTGAGTGAAATATACCATGTGCCAAAGCAGTCTGTACACATAAGCTATAAATTTTCTTTTGGTCAAAATAAAATTCTAAGTTCAGAGCAATGTAGCAGAATAGAAAGAAGTGACTACCTGAGTGAGAGGAGGCAGAGCACCCAGGACAGACAACTCCCTAGATAAAGAGAAGTGGTGAACAGTGAGAAAGAATGAACACAAGGACAAGGCAAGCCTGTGGGCTGCCTCACGCCTCTACCTCAGCACTCCAGAGGCTGAAGGAGGAAGGTTGCCCAAATTTCCAGGTTGCAAAAGGAGGGAAGGAGGAAAAACAAAGTAAAACAGGAAAACAGGAATACAGGGAGGGAAGGAAGGAGGGGAGGAGGGAATAAGGGAGGGAAGAAGGGAGGAAAATAAATCCCAAGGACAGAGCCCCAGCTCCCCAGAAGGGGAGTTGAGGCCAAACCTCTTCTATAAGATAAGCCAATGAAGAGCCTAACAGCTCTATCCATAAGATAGGCCCACAGTTAGCACAAGGCTTAAATCCCATTGGGGGAGGTGGTGTAATAATGTTTTCAATGTGACAGGTGAGCACTGGAAAAAAAAAAAGAAAAGAAAAGGGACCTCGGAAAACTGAAAATCTTCTGTAAGGCAAGAGACACTGTCAATAGGACAAAACGACAACCCACAGATTGGAAAAAGTTCTTTATCAACCCTACTTCCAATAGAGGGCTAATATCCAAAATATACAAAGAACTCAAGAAGTTAAACTCCAGACAACCAAATAACCCTATTTAAAAATGGGGTACAGAGCTAAACAGAAAATTCTCAACTGAGAAAACTCAAATGGCCAAGAAGCACTTAAAGAAATTTTCAACATCCTTAGTCATCAGAGAAATGAAAATCAAAACGACCCTGAGATTCCACCTCACAACAATCAGAATGGCTACGATCAAAAACTCAGGTGACAGCAAATGCTGGTGAGGATGTGGAGAAAGAGGAACATTCCTCCATTGCTGGTGGGACTGCAAGGTAGTAAATCAATCTGGCAGTTCCTGAGAAAATTGGAAAGAGTGCTACTATCTGAGATTCAGCTATACCACTACTGAGCATATACCCAAAAGATTCTCCAACATATAACAAGGACACATGCTCCACTATGTTTATAGCAGCCTTATTTATAATAGCCAGAAGCTGGAAACAACCAGGTATACCTCAACAGAGGAACTGATACAGAAAATGTGGTACATTTACACAATGGAGTACCGCTCGGCTATTAAAAACAATGACTTCATGAAATTTGCTGGCGAATGGATGGAACTAGAAAATATCATCCTGCATGAGGTAACTCAATCACAAAAGAACACACATGGTATATACTCACTGATAAGTGACTATTAGCCCAAAAGCTCACAATGCCCATGATACAACCCACAGACCATAGGGAGCTTAAGACGAAGGAAGACCAGGTGTGGATGCTTCAGTCCTGCATTGAGGGGGTAACAGGATGATTGAGGAAGGAGGAAGAAGGGGGGAACTGGAGGCAGAGAGGAGGGGAGGAAATAAAGGAGGACAGTATCAGGGGGAACAGGAGAGAGGTACAGAGGGTCAGGAAATCAAATAAAAATATGTAGCAGTTGGGGATGAGGAACTACGGGTGGCCATTGGAGGGTTCCAGACACCTGGGAGCGAGAAACTCCCAGAACCCGACAGGGATGCCTGCTGGAAATGCGTAGCAAAGGGGAGATAAAGCCTGTAGATAGCCATGGTCCCGAAGTTGAGAGATGGGTCCACTCACCCATCTCAAAATTTTAAACCCAGAAATGTTCCTGTCCAAAGGAAAGACAGGGACAAAAATGGTGCAGAGACTGAAGGAAGGGCCATTGGGGAACCTCCCCACCTGGGGATCCATCCTGTCTGCAGACAAACACTGTTGCAATTGCCAAGAGGCTCTTACTGACAGGAACCTGGTGTGGATGTTCCTTGGGAGCATCTGCCAACAACTGACCAATGTAGATGTGGATGCTTAGAGCCAACCATCAGATTGAGCTAGGAACCCGAGTAGGGGAGCTGGAGGAAGGACTGGAGGAGCAGAGGGGGACTGCAACACCATAGGAAGAAAAACATCTGCTGGCCGGACCACCCAGTGCTCCCAGGGACTAGACCACCAACCAAGGAGTGTACAGGGAGGGATCCATGGCTCCAGATACATATGTAGCAGAGGATGACCTTATCTGACATCAATGGGAGGGGAGGCCATGGGTCCTGTGATGGTTTGATACCCCAGTATAGGGGGATGCTGGAGCAGTGGGGTGGGTGGGTAGCACCCTCATAGAGGGAAGGGGAGAGAAGGCAGATGTGGGAAGGGGGATTTGTGGAGGGGTAACTGTGAAAGGGGATATCATTTGAGATGTAACCAAATGGAATAATTAATTTTAAAAAATGGTGCCTAAAGTGGGCTTGACAAAAAAGAAATCTGTTTTAATATTCCCTACTTCTGAGAAGGCTATAGCCAGGTGTCATCTTGCATGGGGACTTACTGTTTGGGACTGGTCTATCCTGGGGAACTAAAACACGAAACAATCACAAGTAAAGGAACCTGGCACATCTTGCTATGAGTATATGGATGGGAGTCAGTCCTGAAGAGGAAGAAGACTAAGGGACCTCACGCTGAGTTCAGGCAACAAAGCCTTTGAACTCTGAGAAGAAGGTAACTGGTGGCTCCTCCTTCTGTGGCAAATGGTAAAGTACATCAATTTAGAACTAACAGGCCAAACAGCTGCCTCTCTGTCAAGGAACATCAGCTGCCAGCAGGACAGAGAACTCTGGAGTTCATACCCAGCAGACACTTTGATTTCCTCCCTCATAGTGTTTAATGATAAACGGAGTCTGAAAGTCCTGAGGCCAGGCATCCAACACAGGTGCTAGAGCTCTGTTTACTTCCTACACTCTCCAATGCACTGGAGGATCCACTCTGTTTGAGCATTAACCACCCCAGAGTGTACAAACTACGGAACTGCAGGGACAGACAATCTGTGTAGGCCACAGGCTCCTTGGGGAGATAAGGCAAGCAGCAGATCCAGGCAGTGAATTATGAATACAATGTTGACGTCTTTAACATTTGTTGTTCTTTTTGTTTATTTTTTTAGCCAATCCTCTTTGTTCACCATCTTTCTAAAATCTTTCTCATCCTCTTTTCCCTTTTGTGTGATCTCCTTTCTTTTTCCCTACCTCTGTCCTTTCTTTTTTAATAATCAACTACATACCTTACTTTATTTTTGCAATTTTCCCCCTGTGATCAACTGACTCCAAATATACTTCTGTATGTGTTTTGGTTTGATGTTACTGCTTTTACAAATTGTTTTCTCATCTGTGTATGAGTGGTATAAAGGACTAAGCCCCCAAGAGAAGCCTGCTTAATAACAATACTCTCAAACTGAAGATAGCCATCCAACACATGTGAAAATTACAACTCAGCGTCACTAGGAACTTTAAAAACCAAGGCAAGATGAGTCCTAAAAAGAGAAAGTCACAGGCCCTCAACATAATAAGCCAATCCAAAGACAATGAAATACAGCAAATGTCAGACAAAGCAAACTTTACCAAAGAATCTATGGAATTGCAAAATAAATAAATAAATAAAAATAAAAACTAAAGCTATTTTTAAAAATCTCTTCAGTGATATTGTAATAAAAAGTTCACCAAGTCTAGGAAAAGAAATGCCATCCAAGCATAAGAAGTGTTTATAACTCTTAAGAGACATGACTGCAGCTAAAGAACCTCTCCACCATGCTCAGAATACTGCAGCAAAGACAGAGACAATATGAAAAGCTACTAACATGTAAATGTGAACTCACTCTGTGAACTGTTGACCAGAACTACTGTATCTAGCAAAATTCCTCTTTAAACTTGAAATAAAGAACTGAGAAAAGGCTTGAACTAAAGCAATTCCAAGCCACTAAGCCAGCAAGCTCAGACAACACATACAAGCATCCAACACATAGAGAAGGCAGCCATGCCCAAAAAGAGATGTCAGGAAAGAATAGTGTAATGAAAGAAATGGAATAGCAAATGAGCACTAGGAATGAATAATGTCCAACCCCCTGAACCAGAAAACTTCTTAAATGAATAGGAGAGAAAGAACAGAACAAAAAAAAAGAATTCAAACTAATCAAAAAAAAAAACATTGAGGGAATTGACAAACATCTTAATAACTCTAATGGATAAATTCTGCCTATTTCTGGATTAACTCATGGGATTAAAAACAAAATCCAGGCCAAGAAAATGGTTCAGGTGGTAAAGGTTCTTGCCACTTAGCCTGATGACCGGAGTTTGATACTCAAGGCTCATTTAGTAGAGGGAGAGAATAAACTCCCAAATCCCATTCCCTGACTTCCACTGGTATGTGGTGGCACATGCACGCATGAGCAAGTATGCATGTGTGTGCATGCACATACATGTACCCATGCACAAACACACAAAAAATATAATAATCAATTAATTAAAAATAATAAAGTATTTTAAAACTAGTTCTATTTATTGTCTACAATAGTCATACTTTATTGGTAAATAACTGCACAGAGTGGCGGTAGGAGAACAAATCCCAGCATATCAAGCAGGTGGAAGTTGACAAGCATGGATGACTATCCTCATACCTGGCAAAAATTATCTCAAAATTAGTCAAAAGAAAAAGAAAAAGAAAAGAGGGTAGAGAGATGGCTCAGTGGCTAACAATGGTTCCCCTATAAGCACAATGTTCTGAGCTGAAATCTCTCGCATCCATGTAAGCATACCTGGAACTCCAGTGCTCGGGGGAACAGTGGGCTGTGAGGAGAGACAGGATCTTGCAAGTCACCAGTGTAGACAAGTTTTGTGAACTAGTGGGAGATTCTGCACCAAGGGAAGAAGGCAGATCCATGGAAGCGGAGCCCGCTCTCCTCCTCTACTCCACACAGGCATGTACCCATACATACATGTGTACATGTATACAACAGTTTTAAAATAATGAAAACATAAGGAAATAAAGGCCATTACACATTAATACAGAAATTAATCCATAATTATAAACTGATTGCAAGTATGTATATATCAGTCATTGATACACCGTACTGCATAAAAGAAACACTACTAGACATAACTAACAAGGCAGACTGGTCCAGAAACAATAATGACAGGTAATTTTAATACCCCGCTATCATCAATAGATAGTTCACCTGTACAAAACAGGTTAACAAAGCAACTTCAAAGTGCAACTATACTATAGATCAAATGGTCTTAAATGACATCTATAGAATATTGCATCCAATTACAGTATATATTTTTTCTCAGAAGCCCACTGACCTTTAATAGAACAGACCATATCTTAGTCTGTGAAACAAACTTAAACAAGTAAGAAAACAAATCAAAATATTTCTTGTGTCTTATCAGATCACAATGGAATAAAACTAGAAATCAGAAAGAAACTACAGAAACTACACAAAGATATGGAGACTGAATAATATAATTCTGACTTCTTGATAAATCATTTTTAAAGTTAGGAAGAAAATATTAAAAATTTCCAGAATAAAATGAAAATATAACTTGCTAAAACATTTGAGATCCACAAACCTCTAGCCAAAATAATGAAAAAGAACCAAATTAATAAAATTAATTGTGAAAACAGGCATATTACAGGATGAAATTAAATATTAAGGATCTTTAGGAAATAGCTCAAAATCGTACATTTCCAAAACTGAAAAATCTAAAAGAAAAAAAAATGGAGAAATTTCTAAATATGTACAACTTACAAAAATTAAACCAGGACCATGAAAACAAACAGATCTGTCTGTAATGGGCAATTAGATGAATAAAGTCTCCCAAAAAGGAAAGTCCAGTACTAGATGGAATGACAATTCTGCCAGATCTTTAAAGAACTAACACCAAGTCCTCTTCAAGCTATTCCATAAAACAAGAAGTGGAAGAATAGAATAGTACCAAACTCAGTCTAAAAAACAAGTACTATCAAGAGATATCCAAACCAGAGAAGGATGGAACAGAAAAAGAAAATTATACACTAAGTTTTCTAAATGAATATAGGCAACAACATTTTCAATAAAATACTTGTGCCGGGCAGTGGTGGTGCACGCCTTTAATCCCAGCACTTGGGAGGCAGAGGCAGGTGGATTTCTGAGTTCGAGGCCAGCCTGGTCTACAGAGTGAGCTCCAGGACAGCCAGGGCTATACAGAGAAACCCTGTCTCGAAAAACCAAGACCAAAAAAAAAAGAAAAGAAAAAAAAAAGAGAAAATACTTGCGAAAGGAATTCAACAATTCAATTTCAAAATTCTCTACTAAAATCAAGGTATCATTCCAAAGAGAAATTGATTTTTCAATATTGATTTAAAATATACAAATCAATAAAATAGATCTTATACAACATATAAGTAGACTCGGAGACAGAAATCATATGATCATTTCAATTAATACAAAAAGAACCCTTTCTATAATAAAAATTTAAAAATTAGAAAGAACATACCCCTTAACATAATAAGGAGTATATACAGCAAACATACAGCCAACATAATACTAAACAGGAAAAAAATTTTTGCTCTAAAATCAGGAACAAGACCAGGGTGTCCCTTCTCCCCACTCTTAGTACAATGCTTTAACTTCTCTATCAGGGAAGGCAAGAAAAAAATGAGAGACACACAAAGAAAAGGGAAAAACTCAAATTATTCCTATTTGCAGGTAATATAATCCTATACTTTAAACACACTAAGGATGTGATCAAAAATCTCTTTGATCTCATAAATGATTTTAGCAAAGTAAAAGTATATAAAAATCACACAAAACTCACCACTTTTTCTACATATTAATAATAAACATGCTGAGAAAAAAATTAGGAACAATTATCTCACTCACAAAAGCCTTGAAAACAGTAAAATACCTAGAAATAAATATAATGAAGAAGGTAAAAGACCCTCTAGAACACCACCTAGAACTGAAAACAAGATTACATCAAGGTAAAAAGCAAGCCCCTAGTATGAAACCAGTTGTTTTGTGTGCTAATTTTAAAATTAGTAAGAGAAAGAAAATAAAATTTAAGATACAATTTCTTTATCTCTGTCATTCCAGCACAGTGAACAGCTGTTGGAGTCTTCCTTCTGTCAAACTCTATTCAGTGTATGCCAATAGCAATTTACCTTACAGGCTTGTCTCCTTAAACTACCCTCTCAATGAAATCATGAACATGCACTTCTGTGTATTCATCAGTGGGGAAAGAAACCATTGCATAGCACTAACAAATAGTAAATACTTTATAATTCTGTTAAATGAATATTTTCCAACCATAATACAAAATGAATATATTCAAAAGTGAAAATAATAAGAAATGTATTAATTCTTGCTATGCTAATTCTCAAACATTGTAGTTCACATATATCTTCTCTTGTCCAAAGCACAAAACTTGAAGATAGCTAGCACACTTTAAAAAACAAACAATCAATCACTTAGCCAATTGTATTCAGAAATAAAAGTTGGGAAAAAATCAGCAGTCTTGTAGGTTGATTTATAAAGCATGTAAAGGAAGTTTTATGGGCTCACTAAACATGAGCACAGCAAAGGAATAAAATTATTATAAAATTATAATTATATTCATCGTAAGTAAAAAACCTTTAAAGTTGGTGTAACCTCTTTAGGAGGCCATTTGTCTCTCCATGCTTCTTTCAGTTCATCTTTAGTATACTGTCAATTAAGAATGTTGCAACCCAAAATGTATCCTGTCTACAAGAAATGTAGGCACAGGGGATGGAAAAGAGACTGAGGGAATGGTCAACCAACAACCAGCCCAACTTGAGACCCTTCCATGGTCAAGCACCAGTCCCTGACACTATTAATGATACTCTGTTATGCTTGCAGACAGGACCATGGCTGTCTTCTGAGAGGCTCCACAAACTAGCAGCTACTCAGATACCCACAGCCAAACAGTGGGTGGAGCTTGGGGACTCTTATGAAAGAATAGGAGGAAGGATTGCAGGTCCCAGAGGGAATAAGAACTCCACAGGAAGACCAACAGAGTCAACTAACCTGGAACCTTGGAGCTCTCAGAGTCTGAATCACCAACCAAAGAACATACACGGGCTGAACCTAGGCCTCCCTGCTCATATGAAGCAAATGTGCAGCTTGGCCTTCATGTGGGGTCTGAACAACTAGAGCAGGGGCTATCCTAAAAGCTGTTGCCTGCAGGCAGGATATGTTCTTCTAGCTGGGTGGCCGTGTCTGGCCTCAATGGGAGAGGAAGTGCCTAGCCTCCAAGAGACTTGAAGTGCCAGGGTGGAGGGAATACCCAGGGGCTCCCTAACCAGCTCAGAGGAGAAGGGGAGAGGGGATGGGAGAAGGATTGTGGGAGGGGATGACAGGGAGGAGGAGGGCAGTGAGTAGGATGTAAAGTGAGCAAGTAAAAAAATTAAATTTTTTTTTAAAAAAAATACTGTTTCTCTCAAGCTCACTGTGAGTAAAGGTTCTAGAGAGGCAGTCACTAACATGTTTAAGAGGACTATACCAATGTTAATTTCTTTCCTACATAGCAACAGGTTTGCCTCAAGGGTCAGATTTTAAAAACTGGCTTCTCTAAAACAATGCACCCCATAATCAAGAGAAGCCAGTGTTTACATTCTACCATGTGCAAATTGTTTGAATTTTCAAGAACTCCAATTAAATATAAAATAATCACATGTTCTAGTGTGCTTACTCATCTTTTCAAAGTTACTAGGGCTCCATTATGTTTATAACAAAACAGAAAAAGAGGGGAATGAAGGAGCAAGGTTTAGTTTGGGAAGATTCCTAGAAACATTTTCTTTTTCAGTATTACAATCAGCCCCAGTTTAAAGAAAATAAAAAAAAAAAACAATCACCACCAACAACAACAGAGCAGAAATTCATGACTAAAGCAGGAGTGTGCGGTTTCAAGCTTTCACACTATTCTAACAAGCAAGACGAGCAGAATATCTGCCACAGCCGACCTGCTAAAGCTCTTACTCCAGTTCATGGGCAGCTCTCCTTCCTTCCTTGACTGTTCGTCTTTTCCCCTTTGTTATAAGGTTGTATTGTTGTAAGGTTGAATTACTGTCCAAAATCCCTTTTCAACTTTATATTGTAGAACACAGAAAAGTTGATCATTTTTCTCTGAATGACATGTCATGATTATTTTATGTCTGTATAAATTAGAGACTTTGTATTTTCTTTTAGTCTAGTTTGAATTCTGATTCTAGAAGCTTATCTGCTTAAAAGAACTGAATTTTTCCTAAAAGAACTGAATGTTTGCTAAAGAACTGAGTTTTTTATAGAAAAAGAAAGGTCCAAACCCCAATAAAATGATATATCCTTGACCACCATTACCAAAAAAAGATCTACTTTGGTAAACACTATTTGTTCACTGATGCTCCAAACTATTGGCTCTATGTCAAATCACTACAAAATGCAAGAAAATCATAGTATACACAGCAAACTAGGTATTGCATGTAAATGTGCATTAAAAAGTCTTAATGCCATCTACTGTTCTTTTAGTTTTCACTCAGACAATTTTAATGTCCAAATGTTTTATTCCTACTATTATAAAAAGAACCACTACCAAGGTCTACCCCAAATGCTCAATCACTCACCCGCCCGCCATCTTACGAATCCTGTGCTTCCTTTCCGCCTGTAGGTTCCACCAAAGAGGACTCTATAAAGTAAATGTGGAGATAATTATTGCCAAATATGAAAGAACAGAGATTCTTCACAGTTCCAGAAAGGCTAATAAAATCAGCCTTTGACTAACTTAGAGAACAGAAAGTATAGTTGCAAAGACTAGAAGTAGGAATAGAACAGATGCACTAATTTAAAAATATATAAATATATCTAAAGTAGCACTGCTCCAAGTCCATTAAAATAAATTTACAATTATTGTATCTACATGATACTTCTGCTTTCCCAAGCTCACAGAAACACTCAGCTTATCACTGAAATTAAAAAAAAAAAAAAGCTTGAAAACAAAAATTGTGATTTGAAGTTTATGTATGTCTGAACAACATTAAAGCTTCTCTAGTCTACACAGTGTCATTAGTACATATCTGTAAGCCAATTGATGCAGTGAAGCAAACCTTTCAAGACCTTATCTGCAACCTTGCTCCTCTTCCAATATTGCCCTTCATACCTAATGCTATCATAGACTATCAGAAAGTTTTCTTCCAGTTATCACAGAAGCAAAATTTATGCCAAGGAGAAATAATTAAAACAGTCTGATTGTATCACGTTTTCTGTTAGAGACACAGTGTGGAAACCTTTCCATAAATTATTATAAAGGCAACATAAGACAGTGTTATACACTGAATGTGTCTGTTCCAAAGTTTGTATGTTGAAGTCCTACAGTGTGATATATTGAAAAACAGGTCTCTGGGAGAGGACTAGAGTTCATGAGAAGGCCCATGTGATGGAAGTAAGGTCCTTGAAAAGATAAACACAGCTGAACGTGCTCTTGTGTTTTCTTCAGTGTGTGAAAACAAAGCAAGGAACCACACTCTCTCTCAAACTCTATTATGCTGGTGTCTCAATCTCAAGCATTCAGCTCCCAGAACTGTGAGAAATAGTTTCTGTTATACACTTAGTCTATGCTTTGTTATGACAATCTAAACAGAAAAATACTGAGAGATTTCACAATTTTTTTTTCTTTTTTTTCTTTTGGTTTTTGGTTTTTCGAGACAGGATTTCTCTATATAGCCCAGGCTGTCCTGAACTCACTCTGTAGACCAGGCTGACCTCAAACTCAGAAATCCGCCTGCCTCTGCCTCCCAAGTGCTGGGATTAAAGGCGTGCACCACCACTGCCCGGGTGAGATTTCACAATTTATAAAAGAGAAAAATATAGCCTAAAAAAACTAAAACCAGAATATTTAAATGCAGCTTTCATGCAATACTGCCCTACTATTGCCTCTTACAAGACTCAGTGCCTCAAAGGCATTACCAACTTCACTACACAGAAGAAATTAAATGTCTGCCCCAATGGAATTCAATTATCTAATCATACAGTATAGACAAACAATGGAACTTCGAAACAATCAGTTCCTTGAGGCCTGAAACACAAGAACTTCTACTGAAAAAATTAAAAGAAAGAAAGAAAAGAAAATGCTCAATGATAATGTATAAGCATTATGTGAGGGGATCAAACAGTGTAAAGCAATGATATGCAGGAGGAAGCAACTGTCAAGGTTAAAAACAAGGGTGTGAGACAAGTAGAGTATGAACAAAGTTATAAAATAAAGAAACACAATGCAGCTAGAATAAGACACAGTCATTTACATTTGGAATGAACTTAATAATTCTACTAGCACATATATTACCTTCTCAGAAGATTAAAAATCCTATTGACAGAGTAACAGTAAAATCTAGTCTTAATGAAATACATGGACAAACATGCGTAAAATATGGCTGGCTGTTCTATATTTGACACCTTGACACTGTACTTGGGTTTCTCTACATACCTACATAGCTGTCCTGGAATTCACAATGTAGATCCACATGGCCTCAAACTCACAGAGACCCATCTGCCTCCCCAGTGGTGAGATTAAAGGCATGTGCCAACATGCCTAGAGAAAATGAGTATTTTGGATAATAAGGGATTGATACAAAATATCTTAACAGGTACCTCATCTCTTATCTCCCTCTTTCAAAATAAACAGTATGCAAAGCACAAAAATAATCATTTTGCACTGAGCTTATCTTATTCAATCTTTGTTCAAAAGCATTTGAAAGACTAACTCTCCCTAAATGGTAATATTTAATTTTCCCAATTAGACTTGACGCAATCTGTCTGTGTTCTTCCTTTTCTCTCATGTTCCCAAGTCATGAACCCTCTATATCTTACAATATTTGCTGCTTTAAGCAACATCTGTTAAAATGCTTCCATCAAGATGGACTCCAAGCCCATCACCACTACTCATATCAAAGACTTCCTTTGAAAGTAAGAACCCTTGCCTATTATATTACCTCATTTATTATACTGTTTTCCTGCATGCCTGTCTCTATTAAAGACCGTAGGCTATTTAGAGTATGACACCCCTTCTATATGTTTCAAAAAACTAGACTAAGGCATTTTTGGTGGCTATGTGCAAGGACAATAAAGAAATAAATCATTGAATAAAGTATGGTAAGAGTAATGATAGAAACCTATACAAGATAGTCAAAAACTTAATCTTGCAAAATCTGAAGATAGCATCCTTGAGAAGTCACAAACTGATTCTTTGAGATAAATATAAAGATGATACAGATGAAGTACAACTATAAAATAGTGTTGTAAGCAGAAGAACTACACAACACCTTTCTAGAATATAAATTATGAAGTTTGTCTGGGAAATGATGACCTTTAAAGAAAGGTAATGGCTTTATGTACTGTTAGGGATATTGTGCTGCAGGCCGGTAGTTATAAACTTTAAAGTCTAAATTTGTGTGGTGCCAAAACAAGGCTTAAATCATATAACGATTAAACAGGTCATATGTCGATTTGTCACAACTTAAACATTAAAAAGGTCTACAATAAAAAGTACCCTCTGTGTAATAACTACTCAGTTAAAACAACCTGCCTCTTTTCCTAAGGTTAGGTATTAGTTTCTTGTTTTTTTTTTCCCAGCATTTTACAGCAATGTAAATACAATTATATAACTTATCTACCCTTATTTACAAACAAAAAAATTATTTCTATAGTGCCAAATCTTTAGGAATTTCAGATGCTTGTAACAGTGACATTTGGGTGATAGCAATGCAGATGGCTTTAAAATATAACTGTATTTCACAAATCTTCATCCATTACTTTCTTAGTGAAAGGGATATATTTACATATTCTTTATAAAGCAAGAGTGCAACAGAATTTTTCACAGGACCTAGTAAACTAAAATGCAGGAAAGATTTATAGATGTATTTAACTATTCCTCTTCTAATGACTTTTAGAGACAAGAGCAGCAAGTCAAATATTAAACAGTAAGATCAGATCACAGCTTGCTATAAAGAACTGACACCTGTAATGGCACACACCTTTGATCCCAACACTTGGAAGACAGAAGCAGGCCAATCTCTGTGAGTTCAAGGCCAGCCTGGTCCACATACTGAGTTTCAGAGATCCTGTCTCTAACTAAACAAATACATAAATACATAAATACATAGATACAAAATAGATACAAAAGAGGAGCAAAAAAATGAACTAAAGGAGTAAGTCTGTCAGGACACCTATAATAAATTGAACACAAAGCCCTATGTCACACCAGGATTACAAGGCTTCAACATACAAATTGGAGGATAGGGCAAATATTTAGATCATAGCAGAGAAGTACATAACTAGAGATCTCCAAAACATATCCATGCATAAATGGACAATGATAACAGATTCTCAATAAACATTTATACCACTAGAAGGAGAGTAAGACAGGACTCCCACCTTAGCATCAAACACATATAGTCCAATCCAGGTGGAGTAAAGATGACCGAAATATGAAAGAAACACAGACTGCTTATAAGAAAATATAGGAGTCTCTAGTTTACTAGAGTCTAGCAGGTAGCCTCCAGTAATCTTCACACTCTTGCTTGAAGCCTGTTATTTAATATTAAATACGTATGTGATCTTTATCCCTGGCTCAGAAGTTCCTGGCAGAAAACCCTTGTAAATTCCTTGATGATAGGAGAATCTTTTCTTATATTTGTATTAGTCCCCATTCCTAACACAAAAGTCACTAGGATCCCTGAAAATCCCCCAAGTGAAGAGACTTTTGCATGTTAATCAGATTATCAGTGGCTAGGGTCCCTACCTACACAGCTCCATAATGCAGACTTGTTGCCAGAAAGGTTGTTACTTTCAGCTCCTCCTCAACATCATCCTTTGGGGGAGCCATTGATTTAATCAATCTCACTTACATCTAAATGGTAGCAAGAGAGATGGTGAAATAATTCAGTGGTGAAAAGCACACACTGCTCTTGCAGAGTAATGAACTACCTTCACAAGCAAATCCTCCAGCAATACTTTTTCAGATAACCTCAACCCTGCCCAACACTGTCAACCTAAGTGAGACCAGGCTCTTAGGAGGGATTCCCCAGCCTTATTGCACCCATCCTCCTGCTCAATGAAAGGAAGAAAAAAAAAAGTTTTTGTGTTCATAAAATAGATTTTGATAATAATCTGCTATATAGCAACAAATAATAAAATTATAAATTCAACATAAGTTATCATAGTAAGGATAACATAATTAAAACCATAAGATAGGTAAATATGTCAATATTAACGTAAAAAGTTTGGCATTATGTAATAATAAAAGAAAAAACACAAACTGAAGGATATTTATCATTCAAGTAATAAATGGCTAATATATAGAATGCCAGGATTCCAATAAATAAGTTTTAAAATGACAGACTATTCAGTAATAAAAATATGTGAGAATGGAGTATAAATGACAAAAGGGCAGTAACAAGAATAACTATATGGTAATAAATAGGAAAAAAATAAGAAATCCCACCATTAACTAGAGGAATGCTAATTTACACATTAAGCAGCTATAGGTTGAAAAACACAATGTTAAATGCATGAAAAAATTGGTAATTTCCATAACTGCCAATGGAAGTAAACTGACAGGAATCACTTTAGAAAGTAATACACAAAACCCAGTAAAAGTGAAAAATGATCACATACAATTTTCTAAAAGTTTTCTACTTAGAATAGCAGATATTACATTGAAGCATATGTAGAACAAACAGAAACCATTTACCTATAATGGGGAAAATGGCAACACTGCAAATTACTGACTATATAAAGTGTTTTCTATCATTTTTTTTTTATTGTATATGAGTGGTTTGCCTGCTTGTATGTTTATGTACCATGTACATGTCAAGGGCCCACAAATGCCAAAAGAGGTCACTGGATCACCTGGAACCTGAGTTACAAATAACTGAGAGCCACTGTATAGGTGCTTAGAATACAACCCAGGTCATCTAGAAGAGTGACCAGTACTCTTACCTGTTGAGGCGTCTCTACAATCCTGTCTTTTGAATTTAAAAATGGTGACCATTCTATAGTAGAGATTTCCAAGGGCCGAGAAGAAAAAATCAAAGTAATAATCACAGTGGTCTAGTCAGTACCCTTGAGTTCAATTTTAACATGATTTGCATGCCCCTTCCTCTCCTCCCCTTAACACTCCAGCCATTTTTAATAACCATACCTAGTAGTTCAAAATTACCAACTGGGTTATACATAACCTTATATGGCAGACAAGGAAGCCAAAAATTTATAAAAGACTGAGCCCCACTGTACTCAGGAATCCATCTTTGAGAAATTATCATGAAGTCTGTACTAGCACAAAACAAGCAAACAACAAAAACTGCCTCGCAGAGAGAGCTTTCCATGTCCCATCTCTCTGTATAGAAGAACTGCAAGTTTCTCCTCTATTAGCCAACTCTTGATCTGTTGGATGACTACCCTAAGTCCATACCTGTATGTGTCCTCTGAGCCTGTACCTTCACAATGCCAGCTGAGTGGGCAACCAGAAGGCTCTCCTGAAAGTAGTCTTATACAATGTCAGCTAGCAAACACCAAAGTAGACATAAGAGTGACTATAAAACATAAAATGTTCTTACTCATTCTTTCCTTAGAATTACAAAAGTCCCTGTGTCAATTCCAATACAAACTGAAATGATGGAGGAAATGACAACAGAGAAAAGGGGTGTGTGAAACTAGAGTTAACTAACTCTTCATCTTCCGAACAGTTCTTTCCCACTAAAAAGTCCTATTTTTTTTCATGGGAATTCTACCTCCCACCAGGTTAGTCTGGACCATAGTGATTATCAAGATCAGTTTAGACTTTTTTTTTCTTGTATATAAGATGAGAACCGAATGGAAGATTTTAATCAAGGGATCTGAATTATGATTTAATATGAACACATTAAGAAATGCATTGATCTAAGGCTGTCTTCTAACTCTCCTCACACAGGACACAGAACGGAGTTATGCTTTCATTTCCTGAAAATTCAGATTATCTCTGTCTATGTACCTCTCAATTTTAAATTCCAAAATGGACAAATCTTGGGTATCAACACCTCCAGAGCAGGAATTCCCATGTGACAGTAAGTAGTAAGCTTCCTAACCTACAAGTTTATCATTAGAGAGCATAATAACTAATTAATGTAATAAAAAACAGTAACCTTCAAAAGCAGGATACTCAATTACTGTGCACAGCTATTTTAAAAATGGAAGTACCTCCTGTGGTTTCATATGGCCCAAACCTCAATTGTCTATTATATCCTTTGTTAAAAGAATTACCAATATCGTCAGTGAGTCTCATTTATACTTAAATTAGAAAAATAACCATTGTTTACAATTAATAACCTTGAACCTAACACTTAAGTATACAATAGCAAATAATAGAGAAGCACAGAAGCATCTCATTATAAAATGACCACTACTACTGAAATGCTAAAAGAAACTTCAAAGAAGACAAAATTAAAGGAGAGAGGGAAAGACACCATGGAAGAATTGATTTGAAAGCATATACAAACAGAATGTTTTAAGTTTAGGAGTGGGAGACATAGAACAAAACCACTGTAGGATTAGATTATTGTTAACATTGGTCCCAGAGTAGTTGGTATAAAGAATTATCTCATCTCATAGTATCTTTGTAGCTAGAAAATGGAAATGTGGATTTGCATGCTCCAAATCCAACTGCTTTTTCCTTTTCGTTTAAAACAATCTTATCTAGTTACTAAAGGCCATAGCATATCTGTTATCAGAACACTCATTCTAGGATCAATGTACACATAAGTGTTTCATTGAATTAAATCCTTAAGCTAGCCACTGATGTACTTTTCTGTCAAGCAGACATTTAAGAAGACTGAAAACATACTGTTGACAAACTGGTTAGCCAAAATCTACTCTTGGGGAAGTAGATTTAATCAATGTCATGTACTCAGAATGTGCTTAACTATCAATATTCATATTAAAGTATTAGGAGAAAAACTACTAATTCACAGTAAAAAGACATACTTATTTTTCTTCACTTTTTGAGACAGTATCTTATACTGCAGCCAAAGCTGTCCAGGACTCACTAATTGCCCCATTCTGGCCTCCAAATTTCTGGCAATTCTCTAGACTCAGCCTGTGAAGTGATAGGATTACAGGCATGGGCCAACCTACTAGGCTAAGAGATACTTCTCTTTTTAAAATATACTCTATGTGCCTGAACAAATGAAGACTTTCATTACTGATCAATTATTCATTCATTCATTCATTCATTCATTCATTCATTTATTTATTTATTTATTATTATTTAGACAGGGTGTCTCTGTGCAGTCCTAGCTCTCCTGCTTACCAAGTGCTGTGATTAAAGGCCACAACTGCCCAGCTCCCTATTTTCCTAAGAATATACTGGCTACATTTTGTTGTTCCTCAACCAATTAGTGCATCACTGCCTAGCAATAATGAATAGCAATAATTTTCTCCTTTTTCATTTATTTGGTCAGTAGCATCAAGTCATTTAACATACAGATTCTTCCCTGTGTGTTTCAAAGAAGTATCTAATGAACCACTACTTAAACCATAACCTGGTAAGACAGTATTGAAGCAAAAAGCTAAACCAATCCACAAAGTTCTACACACTGACACACACACATGCACGCAAGCGCACATACACAGACAGACACACACATATACACACAGACACACACACACACACCTCTACTTGAAGAGAGAAATGTTACATGTATGCAGTTTGTTTTAAACCAACTGCATCTGTAAGCTTTGTTAGCAACAAGTATTTCTAGTTCCTTTCTTTCTTATTTCCTTTTCCCCAATACTTTAACCATCGTGGTGAGAAAGCTTTTAGCTGTATTGGTGCTGGGGAGATAGCCCCGTTTGAAAGCTCACTTGCCATAGGAGGAAGGCAGAGAAAGGATGACTCCAAGAGTCTGCTGGTTAGCCAGCATAAGAAACGATGGTAAAGTCAGGTTCAATAAGAGACCCTGTCTCAAGGAAACAAGGTAGAGAGCAGTAGAGAAAGAGACACAAAATCTCCGTGTATATTCATAGGAACACATACCTCCACAGATATGTGCATAACACACACACACACGCTCGAAGTAGCACACACATACAAACATGAGTACATGCATCTTAACTGTTTTATAGTTTGACACCTTCCACAACTACTCAGGATGGTTCCACAGGCATTTGTACCTTAAAATTTGGTTTCATCAATATTTAAGTCTTATATCACAGGGATGGCTAAATAGTTATTCAGAGGTGTTCCAAGAAGTAAATATACTACTTTCTTTTTCTAAATAACATTTTGTTTTCTTAGGAATTAAGAGTTGATTTCTCACCAGATGATGGTGGAACACGCCTTTAATCCCAGAACTTGAGAGGCAGAGGCAAGTAGATCTTGAGTTGGAGGCTAGCCTGGATGTCCAGGACACCCAAGTCTATACAGAGACACAGAGAAACTCTGCCTTGAAAAACCAAAAAAAAAAAAAAAAGAAGAAGAAGAAAAGGAGGAAGAGGAGGAAGAAGAAAAGGAAAAAAGAATTGACTTCTCATTTGGTTTGTTTTCTACATGCATATCTATTACATATTTACTTCTGATCTACCCTATTCACATCATAGTTTTTCATTTTTATGTTCTGGAAGAACTTGTTTCCTACCTCCAAAGTTGCTCTTCTGGACTGGGAACCTAAAGTCAGAAGCAAAGCTATCAATCTGTGTTTCTCTTACTCTTCTCCTAGGTCTGAACAGCTTCTGCCTCTCTCCCAGGTCCTCCTCTTCAATATTATAGCCCTTGTTCTGATGAGACTACATTTCCCAGCTTCCTGGAGGGTTTGTGGGAGACAAAATTTTCAGCTTTCTTTCTCTGAAAGTATCTTAATTCTATCTAACTTGATTAATATTCTATTTATGGTAGTTTGGACAGTTCTTCTTCAGAATTCTTCAGATACTGCTCCTATACTGTGTAAGTTTAATTTTTTCAAACCCTGTTTTTAGTGATAGTTCTTAAACACTTTAACTTCCCTGTTAGCCCGTCACCCTCCTGAAGTAGTAGGGAAGAAAGAATACTGGGATGGGGGGTCCAGAAGCAGACCTGTTTAGAAAGGTTCTTCGGAGCAACTCCTGTCTGTGTTGTCTGGAAATTGGCAGTTAGGTTCACAGGTTCATAGGTTAACAGCCACATTTGTACATATGTATACATATCAAGATGTCTGTTGAACAAAGATATGTTACTGATGATGACAGTGTCAGCCAAAAGTTACTGAGAGATAACTATAAGCAAAGTATTTTGCACTGTTACTTAAAATTTCCTGATCACAGCTCTGATAAGCAATATATCCAGAATTAAGATACAGATTTGTCCGACTTGAAAACTACAAGCTTTTAAGCACTCTGGCAATTTCCACATATACACCATACCCTCTTCCTAAGCATACCACTCTGCATTCACTGTAAGTCAATATGGCCATTTGAGTTGTAGCTGACAAAATATGGGAGGCAAAAGTGCTGTTAGGCTGGCCCACTAATTTTTCTGCTATGGGAGCTCTTCTATGTCCTTTCCTATTCTGGCTTGGTGCAAATGAGCGTGCACTGACAGGAACCATTTGCAGAAGAAGGGGTGGGACCACAGAGCGTGTGTGTGTGCATGTGTAACTGTATCTAAATGACTGTAGGTCAAAGCCGTTTACTTCAATAAACTATTGCCTCAAAAAACATAAACTCTCAGAGTAGATTAATCAGGTATATTAATAACTATTATGCATAACAATACTAAAATAGTTTAATAATGTTAAGAGAAAAATAACAGCACTTTAAGCTAGAAAGATCAAGGAATATTAGCCTTTGATATAAATCATGCTGAGGATAATACAAAAGCTGCAAAAGTAAACATTTCATGAGAAATGTACAACTGAAGCACTCAGAGGCCATGAATGTGGAGAAGGCTAAAGCTACAATGGTAGCTGGTGCTGCTCACAAGTGCCAGGTCAGGACATCTGGATCACCTTCCTAAACAAAAGAGAGCTGCCAAGAACACAGTAGAAAGTCAGAAGTCACCAGTGTTAAATAAACAAAGCAGTGCACGACAGAAAACAAGAGAGGAAGCCTAGCCAAATGTGGCAGTTCATGGCTATAATCATAAAACAGGGAGAGTTGAGGCAGGGGGATGAGGAGTTCGCACAGGTAAGTAGGGCCTAGAGCAGTGGACCTTAACCTTCCTAATGCTGCAACCCTTTGACACAGTTCCTCATATTGTAGTGACCCCAACCATGAAAGTATTTTGTTGCTACTTCGCAGCTGTGATTTTGCTACTGTTCTTAATTGTGATGCAAATATCTGATATGCAGGTTATCTGATGTGTGACCCCTAAAGGGGTTGTGACCAACAGGTTGAGAACCACTGGCTTAAAAGCAAGCATATCACAAACTCTAGATTTAATCATTTGAAAAATATTAATGCTTACTAATCACCCCTTCATAGAATCTCAGCTAGACATCTAGCTCAGGAAATAGGGAAGCTGATGAAACCTTACTTGGTCTTTCATGAGCAGAGTTGAGCAGAGTTGGGTGAGGAAAATAAAGGTCAACAGTAACTGTCTTGAAGCCCAAGCCCCTAGAGTAGGTAAGCCAGCAGAACCAAGACAGAGCCGCTAACACATAGAACTAGTCTGACAAAAGCATTAATCTATTTTGAGTCAGGGTAAATTAGAGCCAACAGGTTCCTATCTCCTATTTACTAATCTGCTTCAATTTAATAATTCAATCAAAAGATCCAAGAGTCCTCATTCTACCAATAAAAAATTAAACATAGGGATTCTACAGCAAGCATCAGATAGCAGTCAGAGAAACAGGTTGAATAAGAATATTAATCAATTATAATCATTACTAGTATAGTGAAAATTATAACTAAATATAACTATTATGTTCTAACTAAAAATACTACCCTCTGTCTCTCCCACCTCCAATTTCCACCAGATTCCATTCTAGAAGTTCTACAGACAAAAACACTGTCAATAAAGTCTGTAAAACCTAGCAAAACATATTTTTGAAATTCTATAATATAATCTTTTTAAACTTCAACACCTCAAACCTTATTATTTTCTTTACTCTAAGTTTTTCTCAGATAACAATCTATTCTTAAAGAGACATTATTGATAATACACCCTTTAGGAATGATACTAAACAGCTGTTTAGTAAGCTTGTATGCAGTAAAAATGTCCCCTTTCTCATTTAAAATTCACAGCAAAATATATGCAAAAGCATTTAGGGCTATCTTACATTAGCTGTTACATATCCTGATTATATTTTAAAAGCTACTTTGAAAAATCAAAGATCACCTTACTCTGATTTACTGAAACAAGTTTATGAAATCCCTACCATAACCTTATGCATGTGAGCATATAAAGCTCTGCTGATAATCGCAGGGTTCATTCTGTTTCCCAACTCAAGTAGGCCCTAAAAATGCAGTACATCTTAAGATACCCAACTCATATCTTTAAACAACAGACTATTCCAAACAAAGCATTAAGCAAAATGGCTTTGTAAATGCGAGCAAAATAGGGCTGTGACTAATTCTTCAACATGGGTATTTCACAATAAACATGGGATGTGTACACTGGCTTTATGTTAATGACAAATTAAGCACAAGTGGTGGAAAATCCTTTTTCCTGGTCTTCTCAACAGTTCAGGTAAAGCTGTTCAGAGTAACTTATTTCAGTCCCCTTCCCTCCACAAAGACAAGAAAAAGAAACAGGCTGCCATGGAGCAGAGTAAAGAACAAATTGTGCCCCTCCAGGCTTCATTCAGTAGCTGTGGGCTGAATCAACATGTTTATCTGCTAACCCACAGCTGAGCTCATTTTAAAGTGTTATGTACTTGAAAGAAAACATTTAAAAATGGAACTAATAAAAATTAAATTTTACTTTGTTAGCAAATTCAGTCACACTCTTTTTACAAAAAAACAAAACAAATATAAATGAAATAAATTTTCCACTTAATCAAAATGTTGATTTTTTTTTTAATGAAGAAGATTTAAAGGAATTTAAAGAAATTCAGGCACTAAAACATTTGATCAAGGACAGTACTGCTTCTTAGCTTTGCCAAAAGTTTTTGAAAGTTACTTCCTATACTAGGGAATGCTCAGTTCTTGGACAAACAATACTAAAAGTCATACAACCACCTTGCTTAGTCTTTCCTTTTAAATTCAGTGATGGCCAAAGCAAAGGCTATGATTATAATCCTAAAGAAAAGTTTGAGCCTATATTTGTCATTAATTTCTATTCATTTACTTGTGGGGAATTGTTAATTTATTAAAATGTCCTGAGTGATAATTATATGCTAGATACAAAAGATAAATGTGAGCAAAAGAGCTTTTAGTCCAGCTGAGATTATTGAACTTATCCAAATACATAATCTAAGCCACAGAAAAAGGAAACTATGAAGGCAAGTAACATGACTGAAGCTGGAAGTCATTATAAAGAATCCCTCTGACAATGACAGCTAGACTGAACATAGCTTTGCAACTATTAATTACAAACTGAGGAGGGTCTTTGCAGACAAGGTCTCATGTGGTCAAGGTTAGCCTCCAACCTGGCATGCTGTATGTAGCCAGGAACTCTTCACCTTTTCATCCTCTTCTTTCCACTTCCTGAGTACTAGAATTATGGGGACGTGCAACCATGCTAGGTTTAGGCAATGCTGAAAACTGGACCTAGATTACTCTGCACACTAAACAATCACTCACTTTACCTCCTGAGCTACATTCTTAGCACATTAATCAGAACTGTAAACACAAACATAACACATGCCCCTTCATTTCTATCATTCCAGGAATAAAAAGGCCTAACTATTGTGGAAGAGAAGACTTAGTACAGAAAAGGACAAAATTCATATGGCTTCAAGCAGACATCAAGAAATCCATTTTACCTCTGTAGGAAGAAAACTAATAAGCACCACCCTCCAGTTTATTTTCACTGAGAACTAGATTTCACAACTCAGATCATTTTCTAACAATAAAGTCAAATGGTCAGATAACTTCCAATACCTCAATCCTCCAAAACACATTAAGCTACCCCTTCCAAAGTAAATGTATAACAAACAGTCACATAACTCAGGATTGGAATCAAAACAAAACAAAATACAAAAACAAAAAACCTACCAGAACAGAAGTTTTGAAAGTATCTTGGAATATAACTTTTACTTTGCAAATCAGGAGTGACTACTAAACTACAAGAATAGCAAACATATGGACACTCATCTAGTTCATAGTATGTTAGATAATTAAGAAAATATTTCAAAGCACAAAATTGCCACTCCAAAATATAAACACATACATACTTATCATCAACTCATATACAACAAGCCTTAACATCTAGAAAACAGTATTCCCTACTAGCACACACTACAGAAAAGAAACATGAACACAAAAACAAACTGTATTTATCCTGTCAGGTCCAGTAGCTACTAGAGTGATTAAACTACTTTAATTCCATTTAATCATCACAGCTACTCTCTAATTACATATATTCTATTAAGACCCAGAAAATTTAAATTATTTAACCAAAGTGACATAACATAAAAGTGGCAACAGAATCCATGAATCTAATTACCACAAATGAAAGAGCTTTCCCCTACAGGAAAATATACAAAGTTATTAGGTCTTTCTAAGAATTCAAAAAGCTTCACTTCATTGCTGATCATTCAAAGTTTGGGCTGAGAATCTAGCTAAAATTAATCACAGTATTCAGAACGGAAGAGTCAAGTTTCAAACAAGTATGTGACAAAAGAAGTTAGGACATATCCATAGATTTAATATTGATAGTGATTTCTTTTCAAGTACTCTTTTCCATTTCACTATCAATACCATCCAAAAAAAGCATTCACTATATGTCTCTTGACAAATGTTAGCATATAAGCAGTATGAAGGGTATAATGTATAAGAGAACCAGAAAAAAATAAGACCTGCATTCTGATTTCTCCATGAGCAGACAGTCCACTGACTGACGGTTTCAACTTCTCCAGAACTATGCAGAAGGTGGATATGGTGAGGCATAGAATCACAGCACTCAGAAAGCTGACACAGAATTGGGAGAAGTTTGAGGCTTGCCTGAATTTCATGTCAATTACCAGTTCAGCCATATCCAAGCAAAACCATGTGTGTGGGGCAGGGAGGGAGGGGGACAGAGCTGAAGACAGAGAGGGAGGGGGACAACACAGAACAGCATTAATTAAAGCAAAATCAAGGTTTAGTTACACAACTACCCTCTGCTACAGTCTGTGAGCAGCACTCTTGAGTTCTCCAATTTTGTTGATCTTCACACATTTATGTTCTCTTAATATCAATTTAAAGTGTCTTTTCTGACAATCCTGGAAGGTTTTTTTTTTCAGTGTTCTTTAACTACATTAGTTCTTTATTATTATTGTGTATATGGTGTGTGAATATAGGTGTGGGGCAATATGTAGAGATCAGAAGACAACTGTAAAGTTGATCTCTCCAACCACCTTTATGTAAGCTCTGATGAGACTGAACTCAAATCAGGCTAGCACAAGTACTTTATCTGCAGAACTATCTATGGCAATCCACTTTGTTTGGGGGTTGTGTATTTTGACCCTCTTATGATGTCTATTTATTATTCTTGCTGCACTTAACTGTCACTGAGTCTCTCTGCCAGCTCTTATTTAGTTGGTTTAACCTTTCGGTTTTTTATTTGTGGTTTCCCCCATGTACAATGGCCTTGAACTGTTGGGTTTATATTTAATCATAAGACACTGAAAAAAAATGGTTGACATACTGATATATAGGGCAGGCCTGACAACTGGGAGCTCCAGTGGTAAGCTACCAGCATATGAAGATGTTGGTATATCTTCAGTTTTACACAGAAGGTGGGCAAGACAGGTGTAGCTTAAGTTCTAGAAAAAAAGTAGAAAATGACAGCCCAAAGTTCCTCAATCCAGATGTATATTTCACCTTAGTTTCCCTGTTGTAATCTAATTAGCTATCTACTACCCTGTTTTTCAACCCAGGCATGTTCTCTATGACTGTGCAAAGAATAAACCTTGATCTCTTAAATCTATGGATTGCGTTTAAACAAACTATCCATCTCAAACACCTGTTGGTTTCTCAATCATATTCTGACTTCCTGCCTTCCTTAGTATCTGGAGTCTCCAAATGCTGAAGTTCTTGGGAACTTCTGAAAAACACAGTACTGTAGTTTATATGGCTAGCACTGTGCCTTATAGGCTATAATGTTTACTCATTGGAGTCCATCACTGCCTGTCCACCAGCATTATTTTTTAAAGAACAGAAATTTATTTCTGTCTTCTGTGGTAATCTCTTCTTATCTCATTCTTTTTCTTCCATTTTAGTAGGGATTGGAGAAAGAAAAGGAGATAAATGTTTGCTATTACTATATGTCTGTTATTCAGACTTGCTAGAATGTGTCTCTAAGATCAGGATACCAACTGTAGGGCTCATTACCAGAGTGAAAATTCTTCAAAGTATTATAGCATCACAACTTTTCATCAGATTCTATCTACACACAGATACAGAACGGATTGTGGTTTCTGTGTACTGGAAGAAGAGGAGTAAGAGTCTGATATTTAACGAATGCAAACTTTCAGTTTTCCAAGACAAAAAATACCAACAACTAAGTTCTATAAAGTCACAGGGAATGGCTGCACCATAATAGAACTGATAAATGGCAGTGAACTAAAGCACTTTAAAAAGGCAAATTATATATGTGTATATATATTAGACTGGCCTACTCTTTCATCAAAGATCATCTCTGCAGTCATCTTCTTACTTACCCACAAGTTTAGAAAAACACACATCATGGTTTAGTTCCTTCATAACACTTATCACTACATGAAATGTTTCTGTTAATTACTTGTTTATTATCTCTATCCTCCTACTAGAGAGTAGGCACCAGGGACACATTCCAATAGTAACTACACACACAGTAATAAGAATATGATAGGAAAAAACTCAATAAACATTCAGCAATTAATAAATAAAGTGGCCAGGGACTAGAAGGCTTAGGCAAAAGTTGAAGTGCCTGAGCAGCATAATGAGAGTGTTGGACAGAAAGGGATGGAAAGAGGAAGGCACAGTGGGATGGATTGGTTTCTGGGTTTCAAACCAGACATACTGAATGAGAATGCTAGTACTTCTAGTCACTGATTTATAAGAATAGAAAACTTGCCATCTGTTAACCAAATAACACCTCCTCTACTTACATAGCTAGTGTAGCTACAGGAAGGGAAGAAGACAGTCATTAATAATATTTGGAGAAAGAGAGAGAAGGAAGGATGGAAAGGACAAAGATAGTCTTCAATGATATTCTGAGGAGGTAGAAACGAAGATAGGAAAGGCTTAACTATTTCTTTAAGGCAGTAACCTGGCTTATTCCAGGATCTTAGAGAATTGCACTGTCACACCTGTAACTATGTTTTTTCACAAGTGTTTTAGACATTATCTTTTTCAAAAAATTATTTCCTTTTTTTTTTAATTTGGGGGTAGGCTAAGGTGGGAAAGACTTGAGATTCTGAGCAAGCATTCACTATGTAGCCTACACTGGTCTCCCACACATGTGAACCTTCTTGATTTTAGTTAAATTAGGTATATGAAGAAGCTGGGAATCTCAGTTTCAGATCTAATCATGTAGTAGATAAGGCAGATAGAGTTTCAGGTGTGCTCATATTCCCTATCCCATAATGTTCACACCTTCAAAGAACCTATTTTCCTTTAGTGTAAGAATGGACCATGACTATCTTCCAGTCAATACAATAATATACCTGTTGCTAAGTTCTACTACTTGTTTCAAAGACATTATTACCCAGGTGGCAAGGAGTAATGAGCACTTTGGTTGCAAATCTTTTCTGTGTTGAGTATGTCTTCTTAGTGGTATATTACCATCTTTATAATCTCTCATCCTTTTAACACAGATTTCCCACCTTCTGTTTTACCTTAAACCTTATACCATTAAGTTATAACTTACCCTTTCCGAGTCTTATTGACATACCAAAGAATTTATTTAGAAAAAAATGATTATAAGATAAAGTATTGTGAAGGTATAAAAACACTTACAGAAAAATAAGAACATAAAGTCTCTAAGACTAAGTAGGGGTCATGGCATAAAAACTAAAAATTAAAAATAATTCATTCATTTTTTTACTTAAACTTCAGAAGTAAATAAATGTAAAATAAAACAGCAATGTTTAGTTTAGCAAAAACTAAAAATATTAATATGCAATAGCTAAAACAATGGGTTAAGAGGACAGGAATTATACCACTGACACGGTTCATCTGTAAAAGCACCAGCAGATACTCCTGATGCCCTGAGGTCAATCCCAATGACCTACATTATAGGAGAAAAGGACTCCGTAAAGCTGTACTCTCAACTCCACATGTATGGCACAGTGGGCACACATCAAACAAAAGCAAATAAATAAATGTGATTATTGCTATAAAAAAGAAAATAGAAACCTTTACACAACACTATGCTGAACTATAAATTTCAAATATTTATAAAGCAAATTGACACAGATAAATGCTGTATAATCAAAATATAATAAAAATTCTGTTGAAGGATAAAGAAACAGGGAAAATGCCTCTGTAATTTTAACTTATTGACAGCACCATGGCAGAGTGACAGGCTATGGGATACACAAATAATCACACACCGTTCTTCCCTGTACTGATCAAGTCTGCAGAATCATTCACAAAATAAAGAATTGCTAAACTGTAACACAGATATGCTTCTCAAAACAATAAATACAATCAAAAAATGAATATTTGCAAGTAGTCACCATCCTTTGTCATCAGAAAATGTAAATTAAAACTTTTCAGATTCCACCTAACCCCTGTCAAAATGGCTATCACCAAGAAAACAAACAGGCTAGAGACATAGCTCAGGTTAAGAGCACCTGCTCTTGCAGAGAACCCAGGTCTGGTTCCCAGACCCACATCTCAGATCACGATCTGTCACTCCAGTTCCAATGGAATCTAAATGCCCTCCTCTGGCCTCCACAAACACTGCACATTCATGGTGGCTGTATACTAATATATATAAAATAAATCAATTTTTCAAAAATGAAAACAAATACAGTTACAACATGGGAAAAGAACTGATGACACTGCCAGCTTGCACAGCCACTATGAAAGTCTATTGTGGAAGTTCCTCAAAACAAACAAACAAACAAACGAGGTACATAAAATTGTGTGTTTGTGTACTAATAAATATGACATGAATGTACAAGTTAACATTGTAGACAGAAAGCAAAGGGAACCAAGTGCAAGGGTGTGAGAAAAGAGAACAGTGGTGTATGTGAAGGAATATATTCAACATATGATATATATATATGTATGTGTGTATATTCATGTATATGAAAAGAAGCTTAAAAATTTTTTAAACTAATAAAACATATAATTAGATATACCATACAACCCAGCTACACAACTCCTGTATATGCTTCAGTAAAAACTTAAACACAAAGATACCAACACATGCTTCTTTACTGTGCTCCTCTCCGCTAGGCAGTGTGGGGACAGAGGACAGGAACTGGTGTACTGAATATAGAAGAAGCTTATTCAGGGGAGGAAGAGATTGAGAAGAGAGGAGTATAAGTAACAGAACACATGACATAAAGTAAAACAGAGTACTATTTGGGGAAAGGAATAAGTAAGAAAGGAATACAAAAGATGTCAAAAGGTAGGTGGCAGAGTAGGGATGACTTAAGAGTGAAGTATGTTAACATATAAATATGAAACTGCCATGATACAAAAATTACTTTGTATGAAACTTTAAAAGTAAAAAATATCATTAATGTATTAATGTATTTTATAATATAATATTCTAATATAACAAATTTACAATGATTAAAACCATGCTTTATTTATATTATAGTGATATTTTACTTACAATATATGAAATGAATAATCCAACACTAGAAAAGACTCTTCTTAGTTTTGTAATATTAGAATTAAAGATTTTAGAAGCAGAGCTGGCAAAACGGCTCAATAAATAAATGATCACATTTCAAGTTTGGGAGTAGGTTTTCTCCTACAGTGTGGGTTCTGGGGAATTGAACTTAGGCTGACAACCTAAGTTGTCACCTTAGTAGTAACCTTAGGTTGTCACCTCGGTAGTAACCTTAGGTTGTCACCTCAGTAGTAACCTTAGGTTGTCACCTCGGTAGTAACCTTAGGTTGTCACCTCGGTAGTAACCTTAGGTTGTCACCTCGGTAGTAACCTTAGGTTGTCACCTTGGTAGTAACCTAAGTTGTCACCTTAGTAGTAACCTTAGGTTGTCACCTTAGTAGTAACCTTAGGTTGTCACCTTAGTAGTAACCTTAGGTTGTCACCTCAGTAGTAACCTAAGTTGTCACCTTAGTAGTAACCTTAGGTTGTCACCTTAGTAGTAACCTTAGGTTGTCACCTTAGTAGTGACCTTAGGTTGTCACCTTGGTAGTAACCTTAGGTTGTCAGCCTAAGTTCAATTCCCCAGAACCCACACTGTAGGAGAAAAACCTACTCCCAAACTTGAAACTTGATCATTTCTTTTTTAAATACTTAGAAGTACACAATAAGTACTATAAGGAGTAAAGCAAACAGTATCCACGGTATTCATACATACAAATATTATATGTGTGTATATATTCATACATACAAATATTATATTGTGTATATATACATACATGCAAATATTATATACACACATAAATATGTATATATGTATGTGTATATATATATATATATATATATATATATATATATATATATTAAAAATCAGTATCTCTAGCCTGTCTGTCTAGCCTGAGTGTGTGTGTGTGTGTATGTGTGAATCTTCCAGAATTACAGCCACTACTATATTCCCCACTCTAGTGTAGCACTTTCCTAACTTATAATATTGACCAATTCTAGAATCATTCTGCTCAGCCTCCTTGGCCAGGAAAAATTATTCAGTAAATTCTCCTAATTCCTCTCCTGTTAGTTCCATTGTGCTACATACTTAACAGAAAGCATAGTTCAGGAATCCTAGCACTGCCCTGACAAAGATACTGTGCAGAAACACAGACTGTTTTCATACCTCTAACCTAGTGCTTTTGCCCTTTCCCTGCTCTGAAATCTGTGGCCCCTATGAACTTCTCAAGATTTTTTTCTTTATTCATTCATTAAATACTGATTGGCAGACTACATGTTGAAGTAACTAGCAAACCGCTCCTATCTTGAGAAGTTTTCAATAGAAAAATGTATATAATGACCAAACACAATGCCATAAGAAGGCAAAGATCAGGCATTGTTGGAATCTAACAAACAAAAGCAAACATTCAAACTTTGAAAGACTGTGAACTATGGAAAAATACTGAAATGATACTAAAATTTAGCCTCGAAGGAGGTTTTCACTAACAAAGAGAAAAACAAAGCAATGCCAACCAGAAACTAGCATAGATTAAAATACAGAAAAAAAAAAATACAGTTACAGAAATGTGTAGTTAGCACAAGAGGTAGTAATTCAGAATGCTAACAAGTAATTAAAGAAATGTTCTGATGCAGAAATAATAGAAGCTGTAAAGATAATCACTCAAGAAAAGATATGAGCTCAACAGGTACAGCTCTGAATTTCCCACTAGGATCTAAGCAATGACTGACATAAAAACAAGAGGAATTTACAAGAAAAAAAACTTTCATCTTTTCCACTATTAAGGGGTTTTAAGTCATCTTGTCCAACAGTTCCAGTCTCCCCTATTTGGTATTAATAATTCCTGTAGGCATTCCATTAGACAACAAGTAACAAAACTTATATTTTATATCTAAATTTTAAAATACATGCATAGCAGGTTCTAGTACAGCAGTAGTAGAATAATTTATAACAATCTAATCCATCTACAAATACAATTTTTAATTCTGTATAAAATAATTCTTTAAAAACTACTTAAAGAAAATGAAAAGAAATGGAACATTTTAAAGTGCATGTTGATTAAAGAGGATTTATTCCAGAAAGACAATTTACATATCAGTATTTTAAAAGAAAAAGAAAATGATCATTTCAATAAAAACAATAAAATATTTCAGAAAAACTAGAAAACCATTTCATAAAACTCAGCACACAGAAAGAAGGGAATGCAGCCTGATGAATAGTAGAAATGGAAAAGTAACAGCTAATGGAAAACTTGTGGTAAAAACACTCATTTTCTTACTACACATTGTATTAGAGGCCCTACCCAGTAAAATATGACCACAAAAGAGAATTAAAAGACATGCAGGAATGTCCAACCTTTAGATATTAAAACATGATTTTGTCATCTACAAAGTTCACATGCAAATCACACAAATTAAATAACAGAAAAAATCCTCAACATTTTAATTAAGGTTGCAATGTTGGGCAGTGTTTACAGCTATACTTGGCCATAAGCACTCCTTGAGTCATAAGTTGGCTATGCCTGATTTGTAGAAATGAAGAAAAGAATTCTGGTTCTTTAAAGATAACGTGACCTTCTAAATAGGAAATCTTTAAACTAACATTAAGAAATAAAGACATATTTCCCTGGTAAAGTATTTGCCTTGTGCATACAGAAAACAAACTAACATTCATAAGTACACAGAAGGAAGCTGTAAGTCAGTACACATGTCACTCTAAACTGGGAACACCTACGTATATGTCTGTGTCACAGCAACTTCACAATCCTTAACTCCACGGAACTTAACATGAAAGCTTATCACTTGATGGTATTCTCTGTTAAGTTCTCCTGCTTGCAATTTTAAAAATAAGTGTATGAAAACTGAAAAAAAAAAAAACAAATTCCATATTACAATTACATTAATTAAATCTCTAATTTTCACAGCCAATAGGAAATAAACTTAAAATTGGTTGTGATACATACGTGTAATCCCAGGAAGTAGAGGCAGTAGGATCGAAGTTCAAAGCCAGTCACACTATAGTGCAAGTTAAAGGCCAGTCCTGGTTACATGAGACCTGTCTCAAAAAGTAAAAAAACAACTTTAAACTAACTAATTCACTGTTTCAATAGCTACAGCATACTTCTCTAACCTAACATGTGGCTGACACAATCACCAGCACAGCTATTTATTCTCTGTGCAGAAAGGTTGATGTTAGGTAGTACACAGGACATCAAGATGTCTTTTCCTCTTATCCACTTCATAATTTATTTCTAAAGTGACTTCATAAATAAAGCATAAACAAAGGAACACAAACACAAAGTAAAGAAAAATGAAAAAGACTCTCAATTAAAAAAAAAAAGTTTTGCTTTCCACAACAAATTATGTAATTTTACTAGAGCAACAACAGCACAAATCACAACAAAGCCTGCTTACAATCCTTATGTTGCTACAGTGTATTTTGCATAACAGGATTTAGCTCCTATAAGACAATTTATAGACAAAACTGTTACATTATCAAATCTACTTTAACTCAACCATTTCATACAATGCAAGACAAGTATTCTATCAACAAACATGATGGATATTATAAATACAAAGTAAATAAGAAAAATGGTTATTTGAAGACACAACTGGTTACAACACAAGAGTAACAATAGGAAGGCTAAATCTGTTAGATATTAAAACAATAAACAGGTATTACAAATTCACACAGGTTTCATTTTATCAATGAAAATGTTTTCAGTAAGTTATCTCATAAATTTGTATTAATTTCCCAAGTCACATTATGAATTAACTGACTACTAAGATATTAGATCCTAATATGTTACCAAATAACTGACTTTCTACATTCATAAATTACTACTTAGTGCTACAGTTGGGGTGTGATAAGAACACCCAAGCATCTTTTGTGATGTTAGATTTGGTAGCAGTTTGCAGATGTGGTAAAAGCTTTGGTAGTGACACTTAAAGTCCTTAGGGTCACTGGTACCATGCTCCTCCTGAGTAGTTCTCCTAAGATCATTTTAGTTCTCCCAAGAGAACACTTATAAAAGAGCAACCACTGCCCCTCTTCTCCTCTCCATCTCCTGTCTCCAAATGTGATGGCTTGTACTCCCACAGAGTCATCATCCGCCACCTGACAGGGAAATTCCAAGAAAGCTGAGTACATGTAGGTGACATAACCTTGAGCCTTCAAAATACTAACTAAACTAAATAAACCTCTTTTTTTACAAAGTAGCTTATTTCAGATATTTCATCACAGTATTAAAAAGTAGGCTAAAATATTTAGGTATTTAAAAATAGTATTAACAAACAAGTAAAATTTTAGAAGTTACAAGAAGTTCTTTATCATTATTACTGCAGTTATTTAATTATATCATATAAATCTTATAAACTTGTTCAATTTCCCATTTTATTAATTTACTATATTCCTACATTACCATCAGATATAATAAACTCAGAAAACTGGAAGCAAAGCTCTACATCTAGCTCAAAAGGTTTGGAGTCACCCAGAACATATCAATAGACTATTTTTTGAACAATACAATAAGTATTTGCTACATATACAGGTGCTTACTATGCTAATACAAAGCTAGTGTGGAAGGTGCTCCTTAGGTCCACCATAGAAGAAAATGCAGGTATGAGCTTAGCCCATACTTAGTAATAGCTGTCAATTCTACACTAGGAATGCTATGTTTGTGTGTCGTCTAAATCACCATCTTCAACTTCTATAAAAAAGTACACACGAATATAATTTCTTTATTGATAAATCTCTAACAAATGAGATTAAGAAAGCATTTATCCTACATAAATATCAGTATTTTAGCTCCTTTTCCTCATTGTCTTGGAAAGTTTTTACTCAAAAATCAACTTACATTAAAAGTACAAATAAGGTAGACTCCAGAAAGGAGCTAAATTATCAAGAACTGACTCAAATGGATAGGCTTAAGAAATAAGAATAATATTCTAACCAGAAACTGTATTATGGCATTTTCAATGGTGGGAGGATGAGCTCTACCACTGAACCACCACAGGGCAACTCTCGACAACCACTTTAACCTCATTCTAACTTTTTATATTTTACTCATTAGGGTAAGTAATTTTTATACCTTCTTTCTACACTCTGACCTAATAATGCTTAAACCACACTGTGAAGGAGACAGATATATCCAAACAAATACACCAGAGATCAGGTTATAATTATCTGACCAGAATCAAAAAAATAAAGAAAGAAAGAATGCTTTGGGGAAGAGAAATTCCCGGGCCAAAGAAAAGCCAAGCAACAGTTTACACTGAGAAATATGTTTGACTGAAACATTAAATTATTATTCAAACACTGAAATTGTCTAAAAGAACTAGTAGTAGAGAGTGCCAAAATTTATTTACTCTAGTGTTCCAACTAATGCTTTCAAGAGTACAATTAATTACCATCACAAACTCTAACTCAGGAAACTTATTTGTCAATAATACAGAGAAAACGGAAAAAAACAGAGAGCACTGTCAGTAACTCAGTCCTCTCATAACTGTACAAATAGTACTATGAGACACCTAAAGAAACTGCCACCCAGAAAGAACTATAATCAACTAACCAAAGTACTTAAAGAAAAGGAAAACTTCAAATTAAAATTTAGTGTTCCAAACTATTATAAGAAAATGCAACTATAAACTACAAATAATTCCTAGAAATATAAAGTAACAGCAAATGTAATTCAGTAACATACTGGAAGAAAAAGTAAAATGCCCAAGAAAAAGTTTCTCTCCTCCTTCCTAGAAAGACATGGAAAATAAATTTTTTTACATCTCAGATTAGAAAAAATAACCAGACATAAAAAATAAATAAATAAATAATAAATAAATAAATAAATAAATAAATAAATAAAAACCCACTATAGAAAGGAAGACAGGAAAAAACTAAAAAAAAAAAAAAAAGGAAGACAGGTAAGGCAGAATCTTACACACCCCCCCCCGTCCTTGGCTTGCCAGCCTCTTAATTTAATAACTCTGTCTGGGGGTCCATTTTTCAGGTTCAAGCCATGTACTTTGGCTGCGAACACGCTGATGTTGTTAAAGACACACTTTAACATGATGGGCAGGAATAAAAGTATTCCCAGGACAAAAAGGGCTAGCATGATCAAGCTATATATGCCATTCTTGAAGCTTGACCAAAATAGAAATAGTGACCTCAAACCATGGGAAATTTTATCAGCAATATCAACCATATCAATGCTCAGCAGAGCAGCATTCTTGACATTCAGAAGCTAACTATGTATAAAGTTAAAACATGCAAAGAGGTGTTAGAATTATGGCAAATACACTGCAAGTATCTTTAAACTTTTTCCTAATTATAATGTCTACCACTGTAAATTTTAGAACATGAATCCAATGGTATTTGGCATGATACTCGATGGCTCCTTTACTCTTAAATTCTGATAATACATATTCCATGATGAGTAAGGAAGGCATTCTTGTCAGAACGACCTAAGACATACTCAGTCTTATTAATGAAATAAAAAAGGGAGAGGTGGAGAGCCTTTGGGACTACTTGGCAAGAATCTGACATGGGCCAAGGACAAGAAAATGAGCAGCTTGGCAGGAATATGACATTGGCCAAGGACAAGGAAGTAGGCTTCAGGTAGGAATTTGACATTAGGCTAGAACAAAAAAGTAATTTCAGGCAGGAATCTAAATATTAGGCTACAACAAAGAAATAATATCAGACAGGAATTTAAATATTAGGCTAAAACAAAGATGTAATTTCAGACAGGAATCTAAATTTTAAGCTAGAACAAGGAAGTAGGCTTCAGACATGAAAATGACTTTGGGCTAGGACAGGAAAGTTGCCTCAGATATTTTGGTCATCCTGATAAGCCCTTAGAAACAGTGATCATGGGAGTGTTCACAGAACTTTGTTTATTGTCTTGCTTGCTCTTTGAGTATTTGTGTTTATTGTCTTGCTTGTTCCTTGACTATTTGCATCTATTAAACTGTTAGTACCTCAACCTAGAACTGACCTTAATACTTGCATTTAATTAAAATGGTATAAAAGCAAAAAGGAGGAGGGGGAATGCAATAAGGGGTTCTAGGGAGGGGAAATGGGGATGACATTTGAAATGTAAATAAAGAAAATATCCAATTAAAAAAAAGAAAAGAAGACATACCTAAACTTTCATATTCAAATTGTCCACTAAAACTTTAAAGACAATAAGCAAAATTAAATTGCAATTCATCCTTCTATAATTTCTTAATTCCAAAGATATAGAAGCATTAACAGGTTCCAGACAACAAAAATGGGTTTCCTACAAAGAAATAACTCATGAGCATTGTAGGCAGCCGTGTTTAAGATAGCACCTGGGACAGTTGCAAAGTCGTATGACTAGTACCTGACAATGTAAGCAGCTGGCTTCCAGAGTGGCCAGCTCAGCTAAACTGGTAAACAAGTCCTTTGTGCATGCATCGGCCTTGTGCCCCTCCAGAGCAGGCTTATGCTAATGAGGTATTGGCAGCTTAACCTATCCTGAGAGAACACGTCACCCAGCCTGCCTTGGGAAGATATGTAAGCAGCTCATTTCTGCTGCTGGACGTCCCAGTCCCCATCCTGGCCCCATCCCCATCCCGTCCCTGTCCATAAGTCAAGAGTCGTTCCTGCAATAAAGCTGACTGAGAAGGATCCGACCATGTCGTGTCTTAATTGTTGGTCAAGGCAGATGTGACAGAGCATCAAACCTCTCCTCAGTAAAACTGGTTACTAAAACCAAAACAATGCAATTTTCAAAGTTCTGAATGAAAGCAATTTAAAGATGAATTATAAACACAGCTAAGAAATGTACTAGACATGAAAGTCAGAAGGACAGTTTTAAGTATTACACTGACAAGTACACATACACATCCCTCCTAAAAACAAAGATCAGCTCAGGAAACACTCTAGGGAAGTGTACAATGAGTCCAAAACAAAAAAATAATGACATGAGATCCAAGAGAATTACATTCCATGGTATTCGTAGGTATCATATCCAGAAAACAGTGCACTAGTACTTCAAACATTGTGAATACAAAGCTAAACAATCAATAAGGCATATGTCCTTCAAGCAGCATGGGGAAAACATGGCCATCAGAATGTTCAGGGGAAAGCCACACATTGTGGCCAATATCTACAATTCCAAACTTGGGAGACTGAGGTAAGAAAAACACAAGTTGAAGGTCTGTCTAGAATATGTAGTCAGACCTTGTCTGAAAACTCAAAATAGGAAAGAAAATCAAAAAGAAAGAAAAGAAGTTCAAGAAAAACAATCATCATGCAAACTATAGAAGATATACTATTGAGAACTGACGTGTGAAAAATCTCTTTTATATTTAGGGTACTATCATATCACGAGCATTAAATAATCATAATGTTATTCATTGCTTTTCAGATTCAACAAGTTTAACTACTATAAGCCTTGACAATATACAATAAATATTATAGATGGCACAATCCATGAAGGGAATGTTGGGAATTCAACATAGTTTACAAAAAGCAAATCTAGAAATAAAAGTTCTCAAAAGTGATGGTCTAACATCAAAGTTTAAGCCAGAAAACCAACCCCCACTCCCCCAAAAAAAGGAGGAAAAGGTGAACTGGTCTTCAGAGCTATGTTTTTCATTTTCATATCAGAAACACTAGATTATGTGAAAACAGCTATCTGAAAATAAAGTATTGTGTATTGTATGCATAATTAGAATACTGATCAACAGAAGAATTAAAAATAAAGTCTACCATGACTGTCTCTAAAGAGAGGAACCAGCTGAAGAGTAAAGTATAGAAGGATTTTTGCATTCCATTTCATACATTTGAGTACTATTCACATTATGTTCAGTTGGCTATTATTTCTCAATAAGCATGAACATAAACACAAAAAAGACAGATACTGGGGGTGGGGGTGGGAGAGGGAGTGGGAAAGAGAGGGAAAGGGAGAGGGAGGAACAATGTAGGGACAACAAAATTTCTTATGTACCATTTTCTTTGTTTTCTATTATATATTTTATGAACTAAATACTAACCTTTCATCATGGTACTTCAGAAAAGATGCAATTTTACAGACTCAAGAACCAACCTAAGGCCTTAGAAAAACATGAATATACAGAAAGCCAGATTCATTATCTCATTTGAGTCTTACAATGATCTTACAAAAGCAGATTTTAGGAACTAATAAAGGAAATTTTTATTTAAAGGTTTAAGTGACTTGCCATTTCCTCTCCTTCGCTCCCCTTTTTAAAAAAAATGAAAGAAATAACATAAACTAGTTAAGAAAGAAAACAAAGAACGCAACACTAAAATCTGAAAATGCTTTCCAAATACATGAGAAAAAAGTAAAAGACAAATGTAACAACACAAATGGTCAATCACCTTGGAAAATAAATTGGCAGTTTTATAAATTTAAACAGGCACTTAGCATATAACTTGTAATCTTATCCTAGGTTATTACCCAATACAAATGGAAACATATCATAAGAAGCATGTACTCAATGTTCATAAAAACTTTATTCACAATATCCAGAGACAAACCAACTTTCTACCAAATATTAAAAAGGCAAAGCCAGTAACACATTCCTATAATCCCAGTACTCAGGAGACCTAGACAGGAGGATCATCAAGTTGAATAAGTATCTGAGCTACATATTAATTTAACTGCAACTGGGGTATAAAGTGAGATTGCTTCAAAAAGATAATTAGTTAAAGATAAACAAATAAATGAAGAATTGTATTTTTAGAAGTAGTTCTACTTTTCACATAAACTACATGTATAAAGCAGAGAAGTGTGAACAGGAAAGAACCAGACACAAAAGACTATAGGTTTTATGAGTCCATTGAACTGAAATCTTTGAAAAGCATAATTATAGTAACAGACAACACATCAGGTGATTGCCAAAGCTGAAAGAGAAGCACTGAACTAAAAGCGACATAGAAAGAACTTTTTAGAGTGATAGAAATGTTCTATTTCAGGACCATAGTGTTTGCTACATCACATAAATGTTAGGCACTACCCATAAAAAAGTCCAGATCTCTAATAAACATAAAGATTAAGTAAGGAGGTGGTCACTCACATTATAAACTAAGTTTTACAGCAATTATTTAATAATAAAAAATAATGCCTTTATCTAAAAAGAATGGACAAGAAATACATAGTGAAAGTAGATCATGTAAACAAAAAATATAAAATTAAACAAAGAAAATCACTGTCCACATTTGGACTTCTATATAAGAACTTTAATTTACCTAATTTATGGATCTGTTTAATCTAACAGTTTAAATGTAAGCCCTCACCATACTATATTAAGCTTTTATGCTACCAAACAAATTGACCAATGCTGTATTTTTATCTAAATATTAATATATCAATATATAGACATGAGTTCTTTTCTATGTTAAATAATTCTGTAAAATCTGTTGAATCTGAGGACATTGCATAAAAATCCATCACTAACATGCAAGGATGCAAAAATCTAATGTTATAATTTAAAACTGTAAAAATCAAGAACTAGAAGGAAATCCCTAAATAAGCAAATTCCTAACATACATGGTAAACCTTATTTCAGTCCTATCAGACAGCACATCCCACTTGTCTAACACGCCAGAGAAGGAGCAACTCTCTGCACCCCACTCACTGCTCAGCACGTTCACCAGCCATACTGCTTCCAGTTCTGCTGAGCACATAACTTACCCCTCTTCTGAACCCAACCTTCTTTCACAATGGTAACATCGCTCATGATGGCTCCCCTCTGAGCCCCCAACTTGGAGAAATGGTGCTTTGCAGGATCAGTTTTAGGGACTGGATTCTTTTCTTCTTCTTCTTCTTCTGCTGCTGCTGCTGCTGCTGCTGCTGCTGCTGCTCTTCCCACTCTCTAGTGATGACTCAGCCTGGAAGGAAGTATTGAAGAAAGAATTTCTTTTTTTTTTTTCCATTCTTGAACTCACAAAGCAATAACAAACAACTAAGTCTTTGTAAATGTCTTCAACTGGCCTGACCGTACATAAAGTGTAGCTTTTCAAACATGGGGCGGGGGGGGGGGTTATTAAATAGCTCTATGAGTACACTGCTCTGGTCTTGTAGCAGATGTTAAATGATAGTGAAACATTTAACCTAAGAGACTGAATGTCCCAAGAAAATCACTGTCAGATCTACAAAAATACAAAAAAGCATGTTTTGTACTGTGTACTTGAGATGAAGGGGAGAAAGAATGAAAGTTGAGTGTCCCAAATCCCTTTAATTTCAAAAACAGTTATGTCAAATTATTTATAAGTAGTTTTAATTGCTTTATTTTATGTAGAATACAATGTTGCAAGAAACTAACATTTACATAATCTGCCTTGTTCTATAAATACTTTAGGTAAATTACATTAAGTATACAACATTAAGTCCTTTATTTTCTTAGGTAGATAAAGAAAGTGGAACAAAGGGAATATGAAAGCAGAAAAGACATGCCAAAACTGTTCATCTGTCATTCTCTGGTAATCTTTACAACTCTATTAGGGCACTATTGACTTCACTTCACAGAACTGAGAAACTGGGGCTCACAGACAATAAGTAATTGCTAGATTTCAAGGTAGTAAGTTGTAGAGCTGAATTCTGAATTCAGAGTGCCTTACTCCAAAATTGACACTCTTCATTTCAAAACTCTATTTGTGAAAGGTGAGTCAAAAATTTGGAATGAAATGTTTTAGGAAAACTGCAAATTCAAAAACATGATAGGTTTCAGTATTAATGTCTGTAATGCAAAGCAGACAAAAACTGCTCAGAAGAAATACAGTGTTTTCTAAGATATTAACTAGGTCTTTACATGATGACTTAGTAAAAAAGCTTCTTCAAGGCATCCTTACATACACAGCAATAAACTTAATGAACTGTACTATTATTGTCCCTACCAATCTAAGAGGGGAAATGTTGGCATAAACCTTTGTGAAAGTGCTTCCACATTTGCAAAACTATTGACCAGATACACCAGTGTTAAGGGACACACAACATAAAATTTAAGTAACCAGAAAAAAAAATAGGTACATAGACTAACTGTAATATTCTATGAAGTTGGACCTTCATAAATAGTGCATAGTATTAAATTCAAGCTTGAATTCCCAGATAGTACTGAACTAGATTACAAGTCCTCTTCCAATACAAATTATGTGCAAAGCCTACCCACTTATCAATCAGCGACCACAACTAGACATTTTCTACACAATCTAACAAAGGCTACTGGCTCCACAAATATTACAGGCTCTGCAAATATGTCATGCACAATACATAAAGGCAGAGACAGGACTACTCAAAATCATAATCATGGGGACGTGCTGCTGCAGAATAAAGAGGGACACTGCAATGTGGGTCTCTCCCGAAACTATGATTGTTCCATAGTGTTGAACTAAAAGAGGTTAGAGAAAATAAGTCCTTGGTTCAAGTAAGTTTGGGAAATTTTTACAATTTTGTTCCCATAAAACAATCTCTACTAGCATTAAACATTCTAAGAGATAATTTACCAATAATTCCCACACTAAATACTGACAGAGTAAGCAGTCATTATTTAAAATAATACCCACTTCACATTAAAAACAGTACAAACAGGAAAAAAATAAAAGCTCTAAAGTACAGCATTAAAATATCATTTTATTTTGATTGACATCATATCCTGATGAACCCAACTGACTACGTATTATAGAGCTAGAAAAATCAAAGTATTAACTCCATATAGTGCATAAGGAATTGTAAGTTAAATACTGGAAAAGACTAGTGCAAAATGTCATGCACTGAGCTCTTCTTTTTGGTATACTTTCACGAACAAGCCCCATCTCTTCTAGGAAGATTGGTATCTCTCTCTCTCCCTATCTCCCTCTCTCCCTCTCTAGGTTTCTAATAGTAAAGCAAGCTTCGCCCTACTTCCATATAAAAGTATATAAGCTGAAGGAAAGAAAATCTGTATCATCCTTGGGAGTAAAGGTATAATAAATAGATGTATCCAAGAGATACTTCCAATTAAAGTAAATTATACTGGAATATCCTTATGAAGAACACTAAGTCCCATATGGTCTAGCGGTTAGGATTCCTGGTTTTCACCCAGGCGGCCCGGGTTCGACTCCCAGTATGGGAACGGTTTAACTTTTGTGGGTAAAAAAAAAAAAAAAAAAAAAACAAAATAAAAGAAGAACACTAAGAGAATGTAAGTCTTCCTGAAATTGAACCATATCCATCCATCCAAATTAATTAATCTTATTTTATAATGGACCAGTTTCTGAAAACTAGATTCTGAGAAAGAGAGAGAAAGAGAGAGAGAGAGAGAGAGAGAGAGAGAGAGATCAGATATCAATGCTTATATATTAGGATTGTATTTTTTAAATGTACATTAAATTAAAACAAACTTTTATCAAGGTCACTGAACCTAATTATTAGAGGTAGTCTTATTCCACTGTATCTTAAACGGTTACTAAATTCTATCCATAATCACAATTTTCAGCTTTAAAAATTGTTACTGTGTCTAATGGCTAAAACAGTACCATCTTAAAACAAAACTTTAAAATGTAATTATTAAATTAGCAGTAAATGTTGTCTTTTATATATAAAAGCAATGCTATTGGTTCCTACACAGTACACATACTGATTTCTAAGTGGCAATGCTCCTGTTCCAGTCATCTACATTCTCCATTCAGTCTCCAACAATTACAAAAACACCAGTTCACAAGATGAACTAACATGTTGTCCCCTGTTTCTAATGGTAAAGTAAGCTTCACCCTCCTTCCACAGTAACTTCTGTAGAAATAGGATCTCTCCAGTGAGTCAACATAAAATTTGGCTTCTTTTTAAGTCTACTGCATCAAATATTTCAGTGCTAGATAATCTAATTTTTATCATTCTTAAAAAAAAAAGTTACACACAAAATTCAGTCGATTGAAAAGTAAAAATATTTTCATTCATGAGACACTATTATAAAATTTGATAACTCATTTGAATATCATTTTATAATGTACAAGACACTTCCCATATTTAATTTCATCAAATCACAACATAAATTTTTTTTTCTTTTGGTTTTTCCAAGACAGGGTTTCTCTGTATAGCTCTGGCTGGCCTGGAACTCACTCTGTAGACCAGGCTGGCCTTGAACTCAGAAATCCGCCTGCCTCTGCCTCCCAAGTGCTGGGATTAAAGGCGTGCGCCACCACTGCCCGGCTCACAACATAAATTATTAAAGCAGTTTGTGTTTGGCACTTATTCAACAAATAAAGAATTAGCAAATAAGTAAATGAATGAACAAAAATGTAAAACCTTTAGATAATAAAGAATAAACCAAGCAGACAAATTTAGTAAGTCAACAGCAAGAATGGCATGATGCCATGTTTAAAACAAAACTAAATTTAACTATTATGGAAGTATTATATCTAAATAATTAAAATACCCATATATTAAATCATGTTACATATGGCCTTCTATAGTCTTCTGCAAAGATTAGATTACATTAAAACTACTCTATTCTTTCTTGATATTTTAAAGCACTTTTTGTTAAGATTATCCATTTTTAAATCTAACTAAAAGAAACCTCATTGCTACCCAAAATTACTCATTATAGGAAGAAAAGGAAAAAAGTGAGTATTTTCTTACTGATGCTTTAAAGAATTATCAAAAGACTTCAGCAATCAATCATGCAATTTAAAACAATAATAAAGTATCAAACATGGTTCAGGATATCACTCAAAACAATATGAAATTTAGTAAGTTAATACCTCTGTCTACTCTGAGACATGAACTAAAAAAAATCTTAAGTATTTTCCAAGCTTATTATATATTTATTATCCAAGATATTTCACTTATATTACTTTGACTCTTAATTATGAACCTAAGAAAATTGTAGCCAAAAACAAAGACAATACTCCCCACAGTTACCATACATAGGGGCATTCAGTAAGAGCAACCACCTGTAATTAAAGTAATCAGCTTCATCTGCTTCATATTAAATACAAACTCACAAATGTAATTAGCAAAATGTTTTGAAGTAAACCAAAAATAAATAAAACTAAAGTATCAACAAAACCATCACAAATGAAATAAGCACCCTTTCCTACAAGTGTGAAGTTCCTATGTTAGTAAAGTCCTAAATGTTAATTACCTCGGCAGGGGTGGAGAGTCTCTGAGACATGTAGGCCACAATATCCCAGAGCTATCTATATATCCTAAAATGTCCTGGAACCTGTCTCAACTCCCCAAGTTCTGGGATTACAGACATGACCCACTAAACATGGTTTCCTATATGTTTATGTCTAAATTGAAATCCAAAGTAAGTTTAAATTATAGATCCTATTTAGCTGTAATGCTCTGTGCTATAATTTTATTGACTTTGTTTATGATAGAAAACTGGATTAATTAAGGAAACTAATGCAAATAAAATTGGTATTTTAAAACATAAATGATAACCAAGAGGAACTACTTTAGGTTCTATGGTAGTTTCACATTTCAATAAGTATATTGCAAGAAAACTAAGCCAGAATGGTAGCACATGACTGCAATCCCCATTAGTCTGGAGGCTGAAGCAGGAGGGTTTCTGATCTGTATAGTAAGTTCCAGGTTAGTCCCAGCCACCTGGTGAGACCGTGGCTCAAAATAAAAGCAGGGAACTGTGAAGGTTATGACAAAAGACCCTGGTTTAATCCCCTCCTCAAAGACTAATTTATATGCCATGACAAATACACAAGGCTGCATCAAACTTTCAAAAGAATATGTGGGAAAGTGATCACACTGATGTGGAAACAACATTCAAGACAGCTTATACCTCAAATACTACTGAGGTAATCTGTCCTTACTAGGAGTTATTACCCTATTCACAGTGCCTCTCTTCAGAGCACAGTAATAACACTCTGGGCAATTTTTTTTTCTAAAGCCTGGAAATTTTAGGCAAACTATCAGAACTTTCAAATGTGGAAGTTAGCTAACTCCTAAAAAAAACACACTTTAAAATATATCTACAAAAACACAAAGAACTTCCCCCTTTTTCTTCTCTTAGAGCATCAATGCACAATCTCAACCAACATGTCCATTATTAAAAATCTTGTGCTAAGCCGGGCGGTGGTGGCGCATGCCTTTAGTCCCAGCACTTGGGAGGCAGAGGCAGGCGGATTTCTGAGTTCAAGGCCAGCCTGGTCTACAGAGTGAGTTCCAGGACAGCCAGGGCTACACAGAGAAACCCTGTCTCGCAAAACCAAAAAAAAAAAAAAAAAAAAAAATCTTGTGCTAGGTCATATGGCTAATATTCTGATTTAAGACACTGGGCAAATGCTTATCGTCAGCTTCACATAAACCAATAGACAAGCTGTTGATGAAAGAGTCTCTTAACTTCTAATATAAAATGTTACATAACCTCATATGAGGCTGAGGACTACAGAACACTGGCTCGGCTGCCCATTAATTCAATATACACAAAAAATTCCAAAATCCACCTCAGGTACCTCTCAAACTATAAAATAAAATGTTTAATACACACACATAAAAACTAAATGCCAACAATTACTGACAGATTCCCTCCTCCAACACAGCCCCAGGATTAGAATCCCTAAAAAAGTTCATCTCAAAGTTTCCTTTAAAAAGAGCACCAGACAGACCAAAAGACATAGATAACTGTTGCCAACTGTCTCAATTTCCTTAGCTGTGAAGAAAATGCATCATTAGATGCTTCATAGCTCTTTCATAGCCAATAAATTTTAAGATTCTTTACATTGAAATCTACAATCAACTTCATATAGAAGTGGTATTATAGATGACAATCATGACTATGATAGATCCAATCCTAAAATTCTAATACACACTTAACAGAAAACAACAAGCAGCCACTCAACTCAGACCAAATCTGGGCTAAACTCCATTATTGGCTAAATTCTACCTTCCTTTCTGCCAAATCCCCCAGACACACAAATATAGTCAAAGGCTTTTCTTATCTGAACATTTTTTGTTTTCTTCTAGTAAACCTTTTTACTTTCCCTTCAGAAATACAAGCAAAAATACCTATTCAGAAATATAAAATTCCTAAAGTTGGCAATAAAGCTTTAAATATATTTAAATAGTTTTAAGAATTAAAAGCATATTTATAAGTCAAAAATATGCTAATATTTTCATCAACTACTATTTGAAGATTTCCTTATTGAAGAAATAAATTTAACTCTTATTGGATATGTAAACACTTGACATAGTTTGGCATTTGAAAGAACTAAAATGAAAGAGATGTTAGTTTAATCAATATAGCTATTAAAACTATATTAACTTGATTCTGTGGAACTTATAGTATATATTATAAAATACAGTATAATGTATACTATATAATAGTATATTATATATCATGTTATACTATATATCTGATATATGTTTATGTATTTGAAATTAGAAATTTAAATATACATATATATGTATATTGAATAGGAAAGTTTAAATAAAACAATTTGTGCTGTATAAAGTGTTTTCTCATATGAAATTCACTTTCAAAATTGCAGCAAGATTTTCCTGAAGCAAAGCACATACAGCAAGGTATGGCACATAGCTAGAATTCAGTTGGAAACTGAATCTACGTATCAGATGTTAAAGACTATAATAACACATCTGTTAATATTAGCCTTCCTTTGCAATAGTATGCTGCATTAAAACAAGATTGAGAATACAGATGCACATGCTGAAATCTGGAGCTCAGTAGCAACTTGTAAATTACTCAAAGATTTAGGCACAAACCTTCCATAAAGAATATCTGTCTTATTAATTCAGAATAACTTGAAAATGCAAGTCAAATTACAAAATAAACCAAATAAAAGTATTTTTGTCTTGCATTTTATTGTACACATCTAAAATGATCCCAAATGGTTTGCTTTTTTATGCCATGAACATAATCACTATAAAGTCAAGTTCTTATCAAATCATGATTCTGATCCAATAAACACATTAACAAGAATCATCATCCCAGGGACAAATTCTTGAACTAATGGGTATTACAAAGTAAATTATAACTAGTTATCACTTTGTGAAAAGATTCAAAGTTTAAATAAAAGCTAAACTTCTACAATAATGTATGAAACAAATTCTTCTTTAGAAAGAAGCCTAAGCATTTAGAAACTTCCATGTTAAAATCAAAGCCTGGAGTTTAAAACTCCTAAACCCCCACACTGTTTAAATATACGCTAACATTTGTCCCAGAGGTTTAACCAAAAGACTTTAAATGTACAGTGATTCTACAAAACGAACTTTAAGGCAGTGGTCTTCTGAATGAAGTGGCAAAAACCCTACTCCTCCAAAGCACACTCCTCCTCTTAATATTTATTTCATGAATGAAACTTTATTTAAAATATTTTAGGTGAAAAATCACACAAACAAGCCTGTAATGGTGGCACACACCTGTGATCCCAGCACTCAGGAGGCTGGGGCAGGAAAATCCCTAGCAGGTCAACCTAGGCTACAGAGTTAGTTTCATGGCAGCTTAAACTACACAGGGAGACCCTCTATTCCAAAATCATGATAAACACAATTACAAAAAAATAGAAAGTCCAAAGAATTTTCAAATATTGTTCCATATAGAATGCAAAACTAACAATGTCAAGATTAAAGAAAAAATAATTTTAAGTTGAAAACTATTCATTCACCATTACAGAAGACGGTAAGGGCCAAGGTGAATGTGAGTAACAATTTCACCACGTTTTGTAGTATTACTTTGGATTAGGTATCTTTATGCTACTACAAATGTACAGAACACAAACATTAAAATAACATATGCTCTCCCTAACTTTAAATTCGAACCTCAAGCTACAGATACTGGGATCATCTCTGGTTTTTAAAAAGTTATCTTTAAACAGAATCAAAATTTTATATTAACAAAATGAACAAAATTCAGTCTTGAATTGCATCTTGAATTTAACTGTGTATCTGGTAATACATTCTAGAAAACTAACAATTTATGAAGATTCTTTTTTTAAAAAACACGTTTCAGACATCCTATCTTCTGGAATATTCAGATCCATCTTCAAGTCCTAAACCATCTTTACTAGACTCTTCTACTTTTGGTTTTCCAACTTTTTCATACATGCAAATAGAACTTAATATAATGAATGAGTTCCAACCATAAACAACATTCAGTGACTGCCTGGAAATTTATACTTCGAGCAAAAAATAACTTTGCTTTACCAAATACAGAACACATGTCTAAATTAAAGATTTGGGACAACTGTCAACTTACTACATACGAAGTCCTTGTTCTGTATTCTTTCACAACGCACTAAAATGTGTTGATTCTATTAATAACTTAATTTAATCTATATAGATATACAGGTTTTATTGTTGAATTTCTATCAGTAAACTTTATCAATTACAATCCATCAATGCTTTGAACCAAAATATACTACACTTGTGAAATGAATTTTATTTTCATAACATTATTTTGATGAAGACATTTGAGAGAATCCAAGCTTTGACTTACGGGTAAGCATTTTTTTCTGTTTTCTAAAGATTAAACAGTAAACAGTACTACTGTAATAAAAAATAAATAAAAAATAAAAATAAATAAAAATTAAAAAACACCCTGGCCCTAAAGAGATTCAATTCAGGTATCTCTAACCTAAGTGTAGATTCCCAGAAAATCCCAAACAAGGGCGACCCCGCCTAAGCATCAGGACTTTGGATGCCACCAGCTTAAGCTTCAACTTCGGGCTTCCAAGGGGCCTCACTAGCATCATGGCTGATGCAGACCGATGCGCAGGAGGCGGAGGAGGTGGACAGGGAAGAAGCTGGTTTGTTTACTTGCAGCCTGAGCCGCCGTCGCTGCCGCCGCCAGCAGCGACAGCATCAGTAGATCAGCCAAACCCAGCATCTTCCGCACATTTCTATTCTTAGCACACAACTCCCTAGCGGATCAAAACCCCACTACTATTAAAAACACAGACTCGCACGTTACCCACCTCGCACACGCACCCCGTCAGCACCGTCCTCTCCCGGGCGCCGGCGGGTGCGGTGGGGTGGGGTGGGGTGGGTAGCTGGCTAAGGAAGGAGACCCGGGGACACCGGTGCATCCTCGCCCGCACTCCGCCACATGCGCAGACGGCCCCTCCCCCCAACCCAAACACCGACTCGCCACCGGCCGCTCGCGTTACGTAACCTCGCCGCCGCCGCCCCCCGCCCCGGCCCGCCGCCCCCTCCCCATTCCGCGCGGCCGACCGAGTCAGGGCGAAGGGACCCGGCTCGAGCGGAACAGAGCCCGAAGGCGCCGGCCGGGCAACCCAGACGCACAGCTCACGGTACCGCTAGGCCAGGAACACCCCCTCCCTGGCCGCCCGCGCACCGCCGCCGCTCCCCCACCCGCAAAAGCGAGGGGGTGTCGGTGTCACCCACGCGGGGCATCCCCCGGCCTCCACCTCCACACCCACGGCCCCAAAGCTTCAGGAGGGAGACCCCGGCCCCCCGCCCACGCCCCCGGCGGCCGCGGTGACACCCAGACGCTCCGCCGCACCCACCCGCGCCGCCAACGCCCCCGCCCGAGGGAGGCAGGGAGAGAGCCGAGGGGCCCTCGGGGAGTGCGGGCGAGGCGGGGAGGGGGGCGAGAGCTGGGGGCGGTGGCTGTTACCTGCAAAGGCGGCGGCGGCGGCCCCGCAGCTGCTCCGGCGGTGGCGGAGGATGGAGCGGGGGGGCCGGGGGGAGGAGAGGGGGCGACTCGGGGGTCCCCCTCCCTCCTCCTCCCCTCCTGTCCTCCCCCCCACCCCGCTGAGCCTGTGGTCCCCTGAAGCCCGGTGCCACCGGCGGGAGGGGAGACGAAGGGCTGCAGGGGAGGGAGGGAGGGAGCCGGCCGGGCGGGCCGCGGCGCTGGAGCGGGCGGCGGCGGCGGCGGGAGGAGGGAGGAGGGCGGGCGGCGGCGCGGGGAGGAGGAGGAGGCGGAGACTCTACTTGGGAATCGGATGTCGGCTACAAATTCGATTCATCACTAGAAAACACCGCTCGGGCGGGGGGCCGGGGCGAGCCGCGGGGCCGCGGGGCGGAGGCTCTGGGCCGAGCGCGCAGAGCCGCGGAGCCCCGGACTGCGGCCTCGCCTCGCCTCAGGGACCTGGCAGCCGCCTCCCCGCCCCCTCCTTCCTCCCTCCGGGGGCCGCCGCCGAAGCTTCTTGCCGCCGCTGCGGGGCTTGTTGTTGACTTTGAGGAAAACTCCTGACGTCAGGGACTGGCTCTCCGCGACTGGCGGGAGCGGCTTCCCCGCGCCCCGGCCCGGCTCGCCGCCTCAGCTCCTCGCCCCAGCCGGGCGCTCGCCCCTAGGTTGCCCCGCGCCCCTCGGCTTCCTCTCGCGAGAACACCTTCCCCAGCAGCCCGCGCCACGGGGCCAGCGTTCCCGCCGGGAAGTTCTGGGCTTCCCCGGGCCGCGGGGCCCTGGACCGGGCACCCGAGGCGAGGCCCAGATTTCCCCGCACACCCACTGCACCGTGACCCCGCGGGGGTGCGGGCTCAGGGCGAGGAAACTCGTTCTCACATTCACCTGGGCGAGGCGGACCCAGGGGCAGTGCGAGCCAGGTATCTGGCGGTCCCTGGAGAAGTCGCCGTCCAGTCCAAGAGCCAGTCCCCGCATGTGGGCTTGGTTGCAGTGGCATCCCGCGTCCCTCAGAATCACCTCCTTGTGAGGGATGTTGGTTTCATGGACTTGAGGGCACTAAGAAGACCTTGCTTTTGAAGTTCATGGCTCAGGGAGTAAGTACAGCAGAGACTGGGTTTCAGAAAATGACCCTTTTCTTACCAAGTCTCACACCTCAGCAAGTCATAAAGTTTACTTTTTCTGAGACTGTTTCATGGCTTCTGGAAACACCTGGCAACCCGATATTAATCCTGGGGGCTTTGGGAAGAACCCAATATTTTCTCCTATTGCAAGAGTCTGCTTAGTACCTAGGGCTTCTTCCTGTAGCACTTTTTCTGTCGTGTGCCCCTTTCTGTTCTCCAACTCTATTGCTTTACATTATATAGTGCATCATGACTGTGTGTGCTGCACAGTTACCAGTAAGCTGAATAGTATCCATGAGATGAAAATCGCTGGTAGTGATGGAGGTCTAATGGAAGAAAGACATGGTTGCTAAGGCTGGGCTGACAGACTTCAGAGGTTTATATATCCCCAACCAGAGAACTAGAGTTTATGTTACCAAATCTTAAAAACCAGAATCAAACAGTTATAAAAACTTGGGTTAAGACTTACTACTCTGGCTTTGATTGCCAGTGGCCTCTAAGTCTTGAAGTGCAACAGTTGGCCCTCTGAACAATTTGGCAGCGGTGAACACAAGCTATGATTATAAACCTTAGGCTGTTGGTGTTGGTGCCTTGTGACAGTCCTGCAGTCTGTATGGTCTAACTGCCATGACCATCCCCTTTTGTCCCCACTATTTGGCTGCTGCTACTGCTTGCCATGGCTTCTTATGGCTGGAGCTACCTTTTCCTCTTCCTGTTACCACTTCTGCCTACTGTATCCATGGTAAACATCCCAGGAAAGCATTAAAAGACTATTTGAGAAATCCTTCATTGGGCCTAATGACTCCAAAACACCCTAATTACACTAGGAGATGAGGGTGAGGAAATGACTGTGTTGTAGTAATCACAACACAGCTTCCAGTTCCACCATTCATAAGCCCAAGGGCCCAGTCACAAACTGGCCAGTTTGGGCTGCATGGAGGAATCCTTTCTTGCCAAATTCTATATAATTCTCAGACTTATCCATTGATTTATTCTTTCATTAATTAAAATACTTATTCTATGCTACTTTGTGCCAAGTCTTTTTTTTTTTTTTTTTAAGAAAGATGCTGACAGTACCATTTGCCTGAGAACACCCCTTAAGAATGATGTAGCTCAGTGATAAATACTTGCCTAGGGTCCACAAGGTTGCAGGATCAATCCCCAGCACGCCAACAACAGAGTTCACCAAGGTTTGTCTTGCCTGGAGTACTGCTTTCCAAGGCTGGCACAGGTTATCTCTGAAAGAACTGTGGTGACTGGGGAAAGACCTATAAAGCAGGAATCATGGACTTCACTTTCAGTTTCTCTGCAACCAGAGTATAGCTTCCTCAAGATGTCCTTGCAATGATCAAAGCAGACAGGCTCTTATCTGGCTAGGTGCCAAAAGGACTACTGCATTGACAGCTCAGTGGCCCACCTGCCTCCCGTCTCCCAGGCACAGGGAAAGTTTGACAGCTGTCAATCAAAGGATTGATTATAAATCAAATCAGCCTTGTTTCTAATAGTATATCTATTTAAAGGAAAAGTAAATATTAAAGGTTGCTTACAGTAAAGACCTGTCATTAACATTATTTAATAATGTTTATCAAAAAAGTATCTGAGGGAGGACTGAGTCCCTCTATCCCATCTAAAGATCACATTTTTTTCTTATAAAATACTTGCCTAATGCGTAATCAGGAATTGGGAGTCCAGTAAGTAAAAAGGGGGTTAGTGGAGGTGTTTCATTTTATGTTCCACATCTGTAAGTGAAACGTGGTTTTTTGTGGCCGTTTCTAAAAACTTTCTCAGTGGCAAGGGACTTGGCAAGCTATAAGTGAAGGCAAACCCCCAGCTAAATCAAAGCAAATGGAAACAGAAAAGTCTAAGTCTTCCTTCACTGCCTTTCTCCTTCCTCCGTGGTTTCTAAAAGTTGTGAGTTAGCAGGAGTAGGTCCTAATTCTGCTTAATTTGTCCAAAAAGTACACATCCCACAATTATCAGACCTCTAAAGTTAACTGTTGCCAAAATGATGGTGTTTCAGGTGTCATGATATATAAAACATAAAAATGTGTCAGATATTTTATTTTACACTAGCTCAAGACAGGTAGTTGGGTTTGTTTGTTTGTTTAAGAAAACCATGCTGGAGAGTTGGCTTGGTGATTAAGAGCACTTCTCTACTGTTCAAGACCTCGGCATAGTTCCCCACACCTGTGTCAGGCAGCTCGCAATGGCTGTAACTCTAGCTCCACATACACAGACACATACGTAAATAGCAGTGCAACAAAAACTGTAAAGCTCCTACTCCCTACTCCATCACCAGTACCTGGGTAGGAAGGGCAAGTCTTAGCCTTGTACAGGGTAGACAGGTACCGCTAACCTGTGTCCTTGAGCTTGCTTAGGCTTGCTCAGCGTACCGTGTTCTCTCTCTCTCTCTCCCTCCCTCCTTTCCCTCCCTGCCTCACTCTCCCTCTTTCCCTCTCTCTCTCTCTCTCTCATACACACACACACACACACACACACACACACACACATCTTTTCCCCTCCCCACTATGAATTTGGGATTCAGGGAAGAGAGGAGCTCCATAAAATGCCTAACCTGGCTTTAAATCACTCTGTAGTTCAGTTATGTCATGAACTTCTGATCATCCTGACTCAGCCACACTGATAGCTGGGACTGCAGTCCTGCACCACCATGTCCAGCCCCAGCAGCTGGGACTGCAGTCCTGCACCACCATGTCCAGCCCCAGCTTTTAAATGTTTGACATTGTGGGACTCTGGTTTGCTGAATTTTATCAATGAGATTTTCATTTGCTTGTAATTTTAACATCAGCCAATTGATAAGAACTAAACTTATAGGGCAAACTGTCTCAAAATACTACTAGTCTCATCGAATTATATCAAATCTTAGATAAATTAAGTTTTAAAGTATTTCATAAACAAGGTCATACATCAGAGACCATAATTGTGAAAAATTGCACACTTTTATTTCTGCCTTTGAGCTTTGTAGTTTCATAAATCCCTACAATAAAGCACCAGATTATTAACCAGAACTGCATTCATATGTCATTGTTCTTTCTCTTCCAAGGAGCTGTTCTGAATCTGGCAGAAGCTGCCAGTCATGGCATGCTGGTGCTCGGTGTTTACATGCTGGACTTCCTTATCACAGTGTCCCAGCAGTATTGGGTACAGCAGCATGTCCATATACATATGTATACACATTTGAATCTAGATCCCATGTAGGAGAGGAAGCATTTATTTTTTGTGAGTCTGTTTTATTTCCCTTAACACAGTGACTTCTGGTTACACCCATTTTCCTACAACTGATATTCGTTATAGCTGAATAAAACTCCATTGTATATACACACTACATTTTCTTTCTTCATTCATTCACTACTGGAAAACTAGGGACATTCCATGTCTTGGGTAATGTGAAAAATGGTGCAATAAACGTAGGTGCAGGTATTTCTATGGCATACAGTCAGGAGTGATAAGGCTGGGTCATACAGTAGTTCTATTTTTAGTGTCTTGAGGAACTGCCATACAAATTTCTGTGTATATTTGCCCACTTCATCCTCACCACCATTGGTAGTAGGTTGATTTTTTTTTTGGAGGGGGCAGTATGCCCAAGCTCCACCATATTCCCTTGAGACAGGCTCTCACTGAACTTGCTGCCAGCAGTTTCCATGTCTTCACCTCCACTACTGCTACAGTAAGAGACACATAAGACCTCAACCAGCAGCTGAGGATGAATTTAGGCTCTTATGCTTACCCAGCAGATGCTCCTTGTTAACCCTCTGAGCCATCTCTCTAGCCTCTGCTTGCCTGCTTGATGATAGCCATTCTGACCAAGGTGAAATCAATCTCAAGTGCATTTCCTGGTGGCTAAGGGTGTTAAGCATTTTTCATGCACTTATGGGCCATTTATGCTTCTTTTGAAAGCTCTCTGTTCAAGTCATCTGCATATTTAGGATGCAGATGATTGGATAATTTAGTTATAGTTTAATTTTTTGAGTTCTTTATATGACCTAGATATTAATTCCCTATTATATACATAGCTGGCAAAGATTTTTCTCTCTTCCCATAGATCTTAGGCCTCCTTTGTAAGGGCCTAATACCATTCTTGAGGGCTCCTACCTTAGGGTTTAATTACCTTTAAAGATCCCACCTGTAGATACAATCACTGTGGGGGTTAGAATTTCAATATATAAAGTGAGGAGTGGGAAGAGACCAGAATATCATGTAACAAAGCAAACTAAACAAGTGATTGTTTCTCTGTTTGAATAAAAAAGTGAATTTTTCCTATGAAATGACATGGCACAAAACACAGAATATTGATCACATTAATGATTGAAGAAATAAAAGGACAAATGGATCTGTGTACAGTATATAGTTTATATAGTGTTTTCCTGTGAAGATGCACACAGTGTATTGAGAAGAACATAGGTGCTTTGGAATTTGTAAATTTGAGTCCAAATCCTTCCCCTACATACTCTGTGTCATCTCAGATAACTAGCTTAATTTTTCTAGAATGTAATGTCCTCATTTTGAAAATGGCAATTACAATTGCTTTAATAACTTATGTGACTTAAAGTTTTAAAAAAGAAAATACCCAAAATAGTGAGTGGTAGACAAGCTAAAATTCTTTTACTATAGATGTGAGTATATTCAGATTGTGTCTGCTGCCACAGACACAAAAATCTCCAGGTTCACAAAACAAACTACATTACTCACTCTTTTAAAGTCCTGAATGACAGGCAAGTCTCCACTAAGAATTTATGTCCTGAATTTCTTTCATAATAGAACTCTGACATGTTCAATACATAATAAAAACATTGAGCTCAGAAAGAAGTTTTGGGAAGCATGGAAGATAGCTCAAAGATAGCTCAAAGTGATTTGCAAAGTGTTGTGCAAATCACTCCCATGGACGTTGTACGAGTAAGAAATCACTTAAGACAGGCTGTGGAATGAGGATGGCTCAACAAGAGAAACATTGGGAAAGAGCAGGCATTGTCAGTCAAAGGTGTAACTAGTAAAGATCGTGAGTGATTGGTTAAGAATTCCCAAGGTGATAATGTAGAAGTTGTGATGGTTAGTACTGATTGGCAGTCACTGTGTGAAGCTGTGAAGCAAGTCTGAGTTGCAGTGGAGACCCTAGGATGCTGAGGATGCGAGGAGTTTCATGCACAGAGTAGATAGGAACCAGGAGAGAGGCTCTTTGTTACAGGAAGCAAAGACAGACTGTAGAGGATAGTCAAGCCCTTTGGAGTCCAGATGCTAAGCACGGAGCTCTAAGAAATGGTATTTTCTCTGTTGTGTTTTGGCATTGATTTGGTCCAGTGTCTGCTTGCTAATCCATCCCTGCCTTTTGGAATGAGGTGGTTTATTTTATATCATTATGTGTTGGAAGTACATCACTTTTTTTTAATGTAAGGCCTCACAATAAAGAGATTGTCTCAGAGGAGAAACTGCTTTTGCACATTTGATAGATGTTTGAACTATTAAAGACTATGAGGACTTTTGAAGTTGGATTAAATGCATTTTATATCATGAGATAGCCATGAGCCCACAAGGTCAAGAGGAAGAGAGATGGCTTAAAAGTATATGTTTTGGTGTCAGGTTGACAAGAGGCTGACTTATGATGGTTAAGACTGGTTGCTAATAGGATCTACAGTCATCAAGGAGAGAAACCTGGGGGGACATGCTTGTGTGGGAGTTCCTAGACTGAGTTGGACAGCACCATTTCATGTACTATGAAAGGACAAAACAAACACAGCGCCATCATTCATCTTTCTCCCTCCCTCCCTCTCTCCCCATTTCCCTCCCCACCCTCTCCATGTGCTCAAGGCTGCCCCCTCTCTCTCTGCTTCCTGACCACATGGGACCATGGATCCCCAGCTCATGTCATCATGACTTGTCCACTGCAATGGATTGTACCCTCAAACTGGGAGTCAAAATAATACCTCTCTTCTTCAAGATGTTTTTGTTGAGTATTTGGTCACATTAACAAGAAAGTAACACAGGCATGGAAGTAATATTTAATGGACTGAAGTATTTTTGCCCTCCCCCAATTTTTTTTGCCATTAGGGTTAAAATTTTAACCCAAATGCAACAGCTTTATGATGCCTTCAGAAGGTAACAAGATCATGAGTGAACCCCCTCCTGAATTGATTGATGCCCTCCTAAGAAGGCCCACCACACTCAACATAGTGGTACATACGGGTGACCCCAGCATTCAGGAGGCTGAGGTAGGAAGATCACCAGTCAATGCCAGCCTAGAATATATCAAGATACTGACTCAAAACTGCTAAACCAAATCAAAAAAATAAAAGAACAAGGGACATGAGCTTGTATCCTCTCTGGCTGAGGGAGGTGAGCCCTTACCAGTCACTACGTGAGCTATGGGGTTGATTTTCAAATTCACAGTCATCTGAACTGTGAAAAATGAAGTTCTGTTGGCTAAGCCACCCAGTCAGTGAGACTTAGTTGTAGCAGCATGAACTATGAGTTAATAGAAGAGTCTGTTGAAGTAGTTACCAATCCAAGTTGTCTTTTTGCCCTTTCTTCTAACTGTAAAGCACTCTTATGGGGTTATATGAAAGTGTGATGCTTAAATCTCTGTGGGAAGTTTCCTCTTTCCATATTTTTTTCCTGGTTTGTTACTAAAGTATAAATGAATTTTTATTTATATTTTCATTCTCTTTCTTAGATAAATCTGTTACCAGTTAAGCACTCTGCTAACTGCTTATGGAGCTTCCAACTAGAATTCATGTTCTAATTCCAAAGCAACAAACACACACACATAGTAATTATTGCTGGCAATGCAGTGGAACCGCTGTGTGCAATAAATATATATCTAGTGCCATTGCAGAGACTTGCTTTAACACAGGATCTTATCTTCCTCAGATGATGTGCGTCTCTGGTTTCTACAGAGTCTGCTTTATGTTGACTGAACTATGCAGCAACTAGCAGAGAAATAATAGCAGTAAATTTCCAACCTTCACTTGGGTAGTTACCTAAACTCTTCAAGTATCTCAAGTAAATACAGTCTTGTTCCGGAGAGTTATTCACTTACAAAAAAAAATCCTCTATTAATTAAAATATGCACAGAATCAAATGGAACATTTCAAATATACTCCAACTTCACTATTATATTTATTTTTTCAATTGTTGATTCTGTGCTATTTTATTAAGTAAATACTAGTTAACTCTTTAGCAGGAGCTATGGAGATTCAGCTGTGCTCTGCCCTAGGGTACTCCTTGTTGTAGAGAGCATCAGCTTTCAGGCTTGTACCTTGTCCTAAGTTTAAAAAAAAAACACCTGATGTTAGTACAAATACTAACACAGAATGACTTGGTAACTTGTCGGAGCAAGTGATGACCCAAGAAGTTGGGCACACAGAAATTACAAAGAACAGCCACCAGCTGCATAACATAATCATAAGGTACAAACTGATATTATTATGTTAATTTTAAAACTGCCACTTAGTTCTAATTATGTCAGTAGTGCTTGGACACATGGAGTTATCAAACCATATCAGAAATAGCATGCATGTGTTTATCAAATATACCAGAGCAATGAACAATGAAAGCTCCTCACATGAAACTGAAAAGGAAGAATGCCTAAAAATATGACCCATATCACACATCTACATGCCATTTGCCAAACCTCCCAGTGTGCATGTTACAAGATCTCCAGTCACGGAACTTATGATTCTGTCCCTGGCTTTAGCTCAATCCAATTCCATTGCTGTACACTGTTGAGTTTGAAACTGCAAGCCAGCCTGACCCCAACGAGGTGGCTCTGCCCTGGATAGATCTGATGTTGGGTGTGAAGTGACCAGACATTTGCGTGAGCTCTCCACGCAAGTTCTAGATAAGTCTGTTTCAGTCCAGTGGACATTCTTATCCCTTTCTCAGCTTTTGTGTTACCTGTGCCTTATCATTGGATTGTTACAGAGATTAGTAATTATTAGGAATGAAGTGGGATGTAAAACTGGAAGGTGCCCGTCTATCAAGACTATCAGCCAAAGTCAAGATACTCAAGTGAAGTAAAGCCAGTGAACCTGGAGTAGCTTTCGAATGTATTCTTAATTAATAAATTCTGACAGTGTAGAAAGATACAAACATTCTGGCAAGGCTTGCTTATGATAGAAGAAAATCCAGTTACAGAAACATGCTTATTTTTGTAAGAGTCTCCAACATGTCCTCAAATCACATTTAGTATAATATTAGAAAATGAAATAAAATATTCAAAATATCAAAAAAAATTTCAGTTGGCATTTCGTTACTAGACAAAACTATGGCCACTTCTAAATTTCAAATGTGCTGGGCAGTGGTGGTGCATGCCTTTAATCCCAGCACTTGGGAGGCAGAGTCGGGCAGATTTCTGAGTTCAAGGCCAGCCTGGTCTACAGAGTGAGTTCCAGGACAGCCAGGGCTATACAGAGAAACCCTGTCTTGAAAACAACAACAACAAAAAGTTTCAAATGCTCAATTCATAATGTGATTTTAAGTCAAACTCAGAATCTGAGACATCTTGTATGCCTCCTCCATCCCAAAGTCAGTCTGAGTAAGGGACTAAACAGTCCTCACCTACATGAAACCATGCTAGCCAACTTTGCATGAAGGAGAAGCTAGGTGATTTGCAGGGCCCTGAGCAAAATTAAAATGCCATACCCTTTGTTGAAGGAGAATTAGGACTTTCAAGATAGCAACAAGAAGCAGTAAAACCAGCACAGATTTTTGCAGGGGCACATCCATGAACAAGTGCTTCAGGATATCAGTCCTGGGGTTCTTATGAGTGTTAGAACAAGCTCCTCTATTGCAGTCCCTGTGACATGGGTGTCACATAGCTGGCTGTTCCTGATAACCTCTTAGCTTCTCTTTGCTCAGCCTATTTGAATCTCCTCACTATGCTAGAAGGTTCTATTCTTTGTCTCCTTCTCCCTCTCCTTTCCGCATTGAAGCATTTGGGCAGTTTATTTACAAATTCTCAAGTTGGAGTTAGATTCCAGCCCGTAGAATCCCTTCATTTTGGTGAACGTATTTTGGGCTTTTGACCTGATGCCATGGAAGCCCACGAGTTGAACAAGCATCCTCCAATTCCTTCCCACTGTGGGCAGTGAACCCAACCTTCCTTGCAAGTCTCTTTTATTTGGTATTTTCTCTATTATTTTATATTTGTAAATAAATGAATGCCTCTGAATCCAATTTTTCTTCATAATAAGGTTGTTTGAAAAATAGTCCCTTTTATATCTTGAACTCTCTGTTGAAACTTCAAATTTTAATTTCTATTAAAAAGTAGATTGTCAATGTTTCTGTTTTTGGCTCTGCCCCTCTCCTGAGCTGATATTCTTCTGCAAATATGGAGAACATTCCTAAAGAATGCTGGGTTTTCTGTAAGAAGTGTGGCAAGTACCAGCCTGATGAAATGACACAGTACACAAAGGGCGAAGACGCACTGTCTGCCCAGGGGAGGCATGCTTAGGATAGGAAACACGGTGACTTTGGTGGGCAGTCTAAGCCTATTTTCTGGAAGAAAAAGGCTAAAACTACAAAGAGGATTATACTGGGTGTGTTCAGGTTTATGTGTGTTAAGCCTGACTGAGACCCAAGAGAATTCCAGCTATTGGGAGATGCAACCATTTTGAAATAGGCAGAGCTAAGAAGGCAAAGGGTTAACAACTGATCTTGTGCTAAGCTGATTTCATTATGAAGACAAAATGAAGAGTTTTCATATTCACTTCAAAACAAAGTATATTCTGGTTTGTAAATATTTTCTCTTATTTGGGTATGTGCTCACATGAATAATATACAGAATATTATACTATACAGAATAAAATATATTTAAGTTAGCAGGTGTTAAAGACACAAAATTAATTAAAATAATATCTTCTCCATGTTTGTTTGTATTTTTGTTTAACAAATATGTGCCAAAATTTTTCTATTTTTATACATTGTTATTTACAATAAAGTTATTAAATATTTTAGAGAATCTTGCCCTGGATTGATTCCTCAGAATTTTTTCTTAAAAGGTTTAAAATCATCTGAGAATTGAGGAGGCAGAAGCAAGAGAAAATCTGTGAATAAGAGGCTAGCCTGATCTACATAGTGAGTTTACATAGTGAGTGGTCTACATTGAAAGTTCAACATTGAACCCAGTGGAATTTTAACTCTATAAGATTCCAAGGTACAGATGCCACAAAACCAAGAGTGAAAATGTAAAGTTACATTATCTGGGATAAGAGATCACTTACACAAGGGTTACACTGAACCACAGACACCCTTAGATTCAGGCATGCTGTGGTGTGTGTGTGCCGTGGTGTGTGTGTGTGTGTGTGTGTTTTACAATTCTTTATTGTGGAAAAGAATTATTAAAGGAAAATTTTAGATAGAAAGAAAGATAAACCCCATGTGTGTAAAATGGAGAAGACAAACTATTTTTGAAAAAATCTAAATATGCTTCTGAAACCTTGAACTACATATAATAATTGCTACAGTTTGGAATGTTTTTTTTTCTTTTTACATTGTTGGGGGGTTGAACCCAAGGCTTCATCCAAATGAGCAAATTTGCTACCACTGAGCACTGAGTTGCATCCTATAACTTGATGATTATTGAATTATCATCTCAACATAAGTTTAGAGGGATTAAGGAACTTTCCCAGATCAGCAAGCAACAAAGCCAGGACCCCCACCCAAGGTCAGCCTTATAGTGCAGCAAGTCTTCTTCCTGCTAAAAAATACTTTGCTCCTGAGAAATGTTAGTATAGAAGGAAAACTAAGTTGTGGCCCCCAGGGAATTCAAGAAATGGTATATACTGTTTTATCTTAATATTAACATATTTCTTTTATTATTGAGAATGAGAGAAACAGAATAGTAACTTGAAAAGATTCAGCTAAGAGAGAAAGATTGAAAATAAGGAAAAGTGAATCATTTCTTAGGATTATTCCTAAAGTCTCATGGGAAGAATGAAAATAAAGGGATAAATATTGAAGGAAAGGTCGGTGGGTACCTCTTCAGCATAACAACTAATACGAGAGCTAGGGGAGTGTGGGTATGTGCTGTCTAGCATGTAAAAGGCTCTGGATTCCATCTCTAGCACAGAACTAGAGAACAGGAAAGGAAGAGACTGAGGGGGGATATGAAGTGAAAATATGTAACTTTAAATTTTTTCAGACCTTATTTTTAATGATGGTTCTTAAACGCTTTAACCTCCCTTGTGGCCCACCACCCTCCCGAGGACGTGGAAAAGAAAGGATACGGGGAAATGCACCTGTTTAGAAAGGTTCTTTGCAGCAACTCCCGTCTGTGTTGTCTGGAAATCGGCAGTTCAGTTCAGAGGTCAGCACCAGCAGCTCAGTCCACTCGCAAACACTTCACAGATAGATCAGCAGTCCAGTTCAGTAGAGTCAGGATAGTGGCACAAATCAGCATTGGTGGCACTGCCTAGCAGAGACAGCCAGGCCTCAGCCTCGGTGCAAGTCATCAGGAGAGACCCAGAGGGACACCAGGAGAAGTTCGCTTAGCCTCTCTCAGCGAAGCAAAGACTCCAGACCAACCAGCATAGCACAGCTAGCTCTATAAGCAAGCCTAACTCAGCCTCCGTCACTGGCCATCAAGTTCTATTTATAATCCTCCAAGTGTCACACGTCCTCCACGTGTCTCGCCTCAGCACATGTATCTGTCTCAGCTGACATCACTCTGCCAATCAGCCTGAGTCCACAAAGCATCAAGAAACTGCAACAGACCACCAGAAGTTTTTTGGTGAATTTCTCTTTATGGCGTCTTGACAAATGCAGCTCTATTACAAAATGTAAGGCAGACCAATACACGCGTGTTGTTAGCAAACAAATCTTTCATCACGTGTCCTTTCACATGCTTTCTTTAGCAGATCATCGTTTCATCTGTGTCTGCTTCAGCTAAATGTTCCTTCATGAGTTGGCCTTAGCCTTTCACACCTGTGTCCACGTTAACGAAAAGTTCCTTCACACGTTTGCCCCAGGAAAAGACCATCCAACTGACTTTCCACAGAACCCTTAAGTTTCCACTTCAAAAATATTTGCATGGATACAAAGTATTTAGCAGACAGTGGAAGAAACATTGGCATAATTAACATAAAACACTAGTCAGTACAACTCTCTGCTCGCTGACTTAACACAGGAACGTTACTTTTCAATTAGAAGCTTTCCTTTCTCATTTACCACCCCCATCTCAGATGGAATGTTAAGATTATGTGAGATACGTTTTCTGTCAGCTTGACACAAACTAAAGTCATTTGAGAAGAGGAAACCTCAATTGAGAAAATGCCTCCATAAAATCAGGCTGTGGGCAAACCAGTAGGGTGTTTTCTCATTTGGTGATTGATGGGGGCCCAGCCCATTGTGGGTGGTGCTATCCCTGGGCTGGTGGTCCTGAATTCGGTAAGAAAGCAGGCTGAGCAAGCTATGATGGGCAAGCCAACAAGTCGCACCCCACTATGTCCTCTGTGTCAGCTTCTAACTCCAGCTTATGGCCCTGTTTTGAGTTCCTGTCCTGACTTCCTTCAGTGATGAACAGCAATGTAGAAGTGTACGTCAAATAAACCCTTCCCTCCCCATCTCACTTTTGGTAATGGGGTTTTGTCATAGCAGTAGTAACCTTAACTAAGATAACAAGCTAGTGACTGCTGTAATCCACACTCACATCTGCAACGCATTCCTCAGGAAGATAAATTAGACATTTTCTCAGTGCTGGGAATGTTAACCTCAATAGGTATCCTGTCTTTACAGGAATTTCACTCCACTGAAAACGTCCCCGTACCTTACAGATTGTATCACCACAACAGTGATATTACTATGGGGAGGGAGGTGTACATTCTCCCAACTCTTTTATGATGCATCTACAGTCTCCTCACAATCCTCACCTGCCATGGTCCTCAGGGGACCAGCAGGGTCTTTATAATGGTGGCACCATACTCCCCATCTGCCCTCCTCTATTTCCCCCAGCTACTTATCCCAAGAACACTCCCCAGAAAACTTCCTGCTTGGGGAGTCTCTGTCACAGACCTTTATTATTCCGCTCTACCCAAAGAGGCTCAATCATAGAGTAGCCTGGGTTCTCTGAGTCTCTCGTGGAGTGTTAGCCAGCCCGTGTCTGTGAGCCTACATTCACATTCTAGCTTTTACCAAGGCAAAGCTGTTTGATCTCCAGTGCCCCTGGTATTTCTCAGTTGGGTTCCACATTCACAAGATGAGTACGAGGGCCCACTTTACTCATTGAAACCTTTGCTCCTGTACTTTTGGGAGGGAAAAAAGCACTCGGGTATTTGGATGGCTCCTGACAGGGAGAGATAGCAAGTGGAAGGTGTTGAGGGTGTGAAAATAATCGTGCTGCAGCAGATATGACAGAAAGCAGCATGTGTTCAGACAATAAAACATGCCTATAGTCTCAGAACCTAGACACACCAGTTCCCATTTGAAGAGTGAATCACAAATGGAATTCACCCAGGTTCCCAGGTTCATATTCAAATCATTGTTCCTTTATTCTCCACGGTTTTTGGCTTTATTCAAGAGATTCACAAAGATTCAAGAGTGTTGGCTTTGTTACAAAGAATAACTAAACCAGCTTTTTGCTAATATCAGTTTTACCATTAACTTAATTACATTTTATTACTAAAAGATAAGTATGCTAAATGAATCCTCATATCAAAACATCTATTATAGATTTGCAGAAGTAACTGTAAAAGTGACACTATTTGTACTAATGCCTATTTTTAAATTACTTTAATTTGACCTCATTTTACCGCAAATTACCCTTTGAAATAATTTTTAGGCTTAGTCTCAACTTCAAGATAACTCTGAAAGTTTTCTATAGCAAGAAATTAGGTAAGATTTGGTTTATTTTGAGAATAAACAGGAGGAAGTCAAACTTATACACTGGATCAGTCAGTTGCTTTAGGCACTGCCTATTTTAGATGCCACATTTGATACAATTCTACATTAATATTTATTTTTATTTGCTAGAAGTTATAGGATTTTGGAAACTAGAAAACATGTATTTGGCTTTTTCTTACATATTTGGGTCAGTGTTAAAACTTCTAAGATTCCATGAAATATTAATAAAATGAATTCATTCATTCTGTTGCTTGCCCTTGGTATTGCTAATCAATAATGCTATTATCTCTTTTTACTGCAGCATACAGACTCCATTTAAAAAATTGAAGCTATGCAGAGGTGACTTTCCCTTTTTATAGTAATAGAGTGGGATACAGGAAGCAGAAGGACAGAAGGGCCTGGATCTTCATCTTACTACCATATTCTCTGTCACATCCAAGATACAGGTTTAGGCGGTAAGAGGCGCCCCAGTCTCAGAGGTGATGATGGGTTTTGCTGAGCTATTGACACTCAAGCCTGGGCCTCTTGTGATCAATGACACTCAATTTGAAGACTACTGACTGGGGTTAATGGTGCAATCTGTGACATTGGAACAGAGTTCTTCTCAATGTGAAACTAATTGGCCCATATGGGGATTAAACTGGTAACAGTGTCCTCATTTGTCAGCCCCTCGATTCAGCAGTTGACTCCAGTTGTGTTTGAGAACTGCCCTGAATTCAATCAATGTCTTTCCAAAATCACAGTATCATAACTTAAGAAACAGGAACAGTCGACTTTTAAAATTTACAAGTTATTCATTAACCCAAATCACTTCAAAAAAAATCATTATACATTAAATAATAAACATTCTAGAATGTGCCAATTATTTTAAAATTAATATCCTTATGCTGTGGGCAACAACAGGAGATAAGTCAGCACCCCACTAAGTTGTTCATTTCACTGCAAATTCCAGAGCTACTCTCCAAAGTTGTGAAGATGGGCCTTTAGATCCCCATTGCTCAGGTACCACACAGAGGGTTGCCACCCCAACTACCAAGCTTTCCCCACAAGTCATCAGAGTTAAATCTGACACCAAACTGCCTTACCTTTATGCCATCTTTGGTTCTATATTAACCAAAAGAGTCTCTTTAATTTTTACTCCAAAGCATTTTAAAACCTATTTACTAATTACATGATTAGTAGCTTGATTTTGGGAAAACAAAAACACTATATTTTATAGCCACAGAACTAAAGCCCACTCTTTAGTTCTGACTCAAGGAACATATCTCAATAAAACACAACAAACTCAAAGCTTTTTCTGTTCTCTCTCCATCTTCCTCATGATTAACCAATGACTTCCTCAAATTTAACTGATTCTTAATACATGAATAATGCCTGTGGAAACAAACTCCAAACTGTCGACAACATGTGCTACAACAGATACTGCATTTTAGTGGAGATGAAAAGGTTAAATAAACCTACTAACAGTAAATAAGAACAACATTGGGATCTAGAAGAAAAGGATTCTGCCTAACCCTCCAATTAGAAGCCATATTTTCCTGTCACAGAAATGTTCAAAATAAATGACTTTGAGAAACTGTCGATGTGTATGCCAATTCTCGCAAACAACCATAATGACCCAATATAAGAAGTTAATTGAAGGCTGGAGATGTAATTCCACAGTAGAGCACATACTGAACAGATACAAGGTTCTAGGTTTTGAACCTCAACACATGCGTGCATGCACACGCACGCGCTCATGCATGCATGCACACACAAGTTCATTTTAAAACATAGTCTGTCACAGAGGTTGTGCTAATTTTGTCTCTTTTGAAATTAGAACTTTGACACATATCTAATGCATATACTTATCTAAGGCAAAAACTTTCAATTAAAAATTTACAAGGACAACTGTCACAGTATGGATGCCAAATGTCCATTGCTGAGATGAGTGTTAAAGGCTCAATCTCCAGGAGGGCACTATTGGGAGGTGTGGAACCATTACAGAGGGAAGGCAAAGCATCAGGAGCTGAAAAAGACAAAAGAAGTATTCTAAAGTCAAAGGACAAAAAAGGTGGGTATAAGTACTAACCAAAAAAGCTGATGTAGTCACATTCATATGCATGCATAATATCAATATATAAGGATATATATATACAGTATTTACTTAGATTCCATGAAGTCCTGGATCCCGTCTACAGCAGGACAAAATTGTAAGTAAATAAAAGCACAGCACCAACTATGGCTGATGCTATTGTGTTTATATAGAATATACGTTTATTATCATGTATGAGCATATTCTTCAAACATTTGCTGTAACACAACATGCTGTGTTCTTAAGTCAGAGCTAAAGAGTGGATTTCTGCATAGCTCATGCTTAGCTTGTCTCTCGATCTCATGATCTCATGATTTTCTGTTGTGATTGATTTAATCTCAGGTAGGAGTGGAGACAGCACACTGAGCACGGCATACATGTGTTCACTGCTCTCTCCTTCACAGCTGTGTCTTGTTCTTTACACTTTTTTATAGACTCGTAATTTGTATGAATTTTTTAAAAAATGGAGTCTTGCAATTTCTGTCTTGTAACTAAGAATATCGTTTATTTACACTTGCTCTAACCATTGCACAATTTAGTTCTGTTATTATTTTAGTTGATGGCTTCTATTTGTCCTCCCTACCATGGGATTCTTTTCCTCTTCTTTGAAAGATATTGCCATGGTTTGTTGTTTTTAAGACATGACATCACTGTGTTGCCAGGGTTGCCTTACATTTCCCTTTTGAAATAACCTAGTTTATTAATTACTTCTATTCACTGTGGCCAATGTAAAGGAGGAGAGAGAGAGGTTTGCTCATAATTTCAGAAGATTCAGGGTAGGTATGGTAGAGCAACAGAGTTCATTAAATGGTGGACCAGGAAGAGAACAGACAAAAAAAGCACCCAGGGATAATATGCCTAGAAGGACATGCTCCTTAGAAACTAGCTTCCTCCAGTTTTATCCTACCTCTCAAGGTTCTGCAACCTCCACAAAAATGTGTCACCAGCCAATGACAAGCATGCAGACTGTGGATTCATACTCTATCACACCCAGGCTGATCTTGAAGTTACCATTGCCCTACCTTTGCCTCCAGAGCTCTGGAGTTAAGGCATACATTGTGTGCCTTACTGGTGTAGGACATTATTACCGCTGTTCATCTCAGATCACCTTTCCTTTGGCAAACTTAAACTACGTTGTGCAAGAGGGCGTATATGTGTATGTATATATACACACACACAAACTAATATGTAAGAAAATACAACAATTTGAATTATTAGGAACATTGCATTAAACATAAAGGATATATACAATACAAACCTTGGGTGTTTATTATTAGAGTCAATTGAAATAAAAGCTGCTTGGTGCTATAAAATGTTCTGCATAGTTATTCCCAGTCTCTGGGCTTCTGCAATCCGGACTGACATTAGTCAGTGGATTTCAATTTGAGTTATGTATTGCCTTGATTTTTATGAATTTGAAAGTACCTTTTAAACTCTTTTTTTTTTTTTTTTTTTTTTTTTTTTTTTTTGGTTTTCAAGACAGGGTTTCTCTGTGTAGCCCGGGCTGGCCTGGAACTCACTCTGTAGACCAGGCTGGCCTCCAACTCAGAAATCCGCCTGCCTCTGCCTCCCAAGTGCTGGGATTAAAGGCATGCGCCACCACCACCTGGCTCCTTTTAAACTCTTAATTTAAAAATTGAATGTTTATTGATAAAGTACAAGAAGGAAATCAAGAGAGAAAGGAAAGGGATAAAAACGGAGGAGAGGGATTGGAAGACAAGCAGAGAGGGGAGCTGAGGGGAAGAGAGACAGCAAAGCACCAAAGAAGGAGACATGTATATGGTACTAAGGATATTGCACTTATAATTTCAGTCTCTAGTGATACCCTCCAAGGCTTGGTCTCCAAACTGTGGTGTTATCTGGCAATGATGTATACTCTCAGAACTGGGCCCAGAGAAAGGAAATCAGGACATTGGAGTGTATGTTTGCAGGGGATATTAGAATATCACCCCCATCCCAGCCTCTTTCCTTTCTTTCTTTTGCTTCATGTCTAGCATGAGGTGAGAAGGTCTCTTCCACCCATTCTTACTGTGATGATACACTGTGCTGCTACACAGTCTCAAAACAAGAAGGCCCAAGACCACACCTAAAGCCAAGTTAAAGCAAACCATTCCACTTTTAGCCTGACAGACACATGATTAGCATGAGTCCTCAGTGAGCTATGAAAAAGCAGAGCTTTTCATGTAAGTATCCCTAGGTCAAAACATAAAGCAACAGGATCCCATGCACACACACATTCTGCCCATCTCTCTCATCCTAATGGTGACCACAGTCATAACTACTAACATCAGATGTTGGTTCTACCCATTTAAAAATCTCATGTAGCTAGAAACGTGCTATATACGTTTTTAAAGTCTGGCTTCTTTTCTCAATATTAAATGTGTCTGTGGCAAAATACCTGAGATAATAAATGTTTAAGGAATGGGCATCCACGATGGCTCATGGTTTTGTAGATTTTAGTCTGTAATGAGTTAGACCAGTGACAGACTCTGTGGTTACACTCACTTCATGGTATCCTGGAAGCAAAACAGAAAGGGTAACAGACTAGAGTCCATAACTCCTTTTGAGGAAACACCCCCAATGACCTATCCTCCTAACCTACAAAAGATTCCACCTTGATGCCAATAGCATGGCAGGCTGAGGACCAAGCCTTCTATACAGGCATGCTAGCCTTAAGGGTCATTCAAGATACAAGCACATTGCCATATAGTATCACATATGTGACTATGTCACATTTAAAAAGGAAAACTGTGCTTGCAGGTTGACTCAAAGGGAAAAGGTGCTTGCCACCAAAAGGTGCTTGCTGATGACCTGAGCTCAGTTTCCAGATTCCACATGGTGGAAGAAGAGAATCAATCCCAACAAACAGTCCTCTGACATTCATAGATGTGGCATAGAATGTGCCCCCCCCAAAAAAAAACATAGACAGATAGATAGATAGATAGATAGATAGATAGATAGATGGATGGATGTTAAAGCAAAAAAGAAAGTAAAGAAAACCTATTCCATTTCAGATGGCTATTTAAGTTACTGTCACTGTTGGGTAGTTATAAAAATGCTTCTGTGAGCATACTTGAATGTCACTTAGTACACAAATACATGCATTCCTCTGGGATAAATACCTAAATTAGAAATGTTAGCTCTGTATAGATGTATATATGCTTGACTTTGTTCAAGTTTCCTCATGTAGAAATCTACCTTTAATACAAACTAGAACTTATGCTATTACTTTGTATTTCATACCAAGAGAATGTGTCATTTTCAAGGTTAATTAATAATTCTTACAAATATATTCAGAACTTCATGATAAAATTTGCTAAATTCCATTTTGAGTACAGTAATTCTGCAGCACATATGTATATACATATTTATGAGTATAACAATTTACAGATAAATTGTTATATTTATCTTATTAGTGAATTTTATTTTATATTATTTTGCCATATAATGAGCAACTCCTTTCAGTTCCTCAGTTCCACTGGTATAGAATGGAGAGGTAGTAATTTTTCTGAAGGAGAATTATTAATTAATTGCATAATATTTAATGATTCTTTACTCTTTACTCATATCATAGAGGCTAGAGTATTGGCTGCCATGATAAGAACATATGATATAAAAGAGTAAAAGACTCATTCACAATCGCTAAAATGTAGAACAGCGTAAATATCCATCAGACAATGAGTGACAAAGTGATATACATACATAATAGAATATTACGGCATCACAAAGCACTGCCAAGCAAAATGCAAGTACTGCGCAACCTCACTCAATGTGGAACCTTAAAAGCTCATCTCGTAGAAACTGAGGGTAGAATGGTGGTTACCAGAAAAGAGAGTGTAGTCTTGCTGCCTGAGCTGTCAAAATGGCCCTACCTCTCAAAATCACTGCATTTCCCACCTCAGCCTGCAGCTGTCACAGGAGCTGTCCACAGTGGTAGCATCTCTTTTCCCTCTTCAGCTTAAGGCATTGGTAAAATACCACAGCAGGAGCTGCCTGACAGGATCTGTCCACAGTGATGCCTCTCCAAGCTCCATAAGCAGCTCAGTGGCAATGGTGCCTTATCTGGGAAGATCTTCCCATCCCAACTCATGGTCCTGATGCAGTGGGAAAAGAGGTGCAAGAAACCACCAACCCCTGAGCAGGAAAACTCATCCATCCCTGAACTTCCCACAAGGCCTGCCAATCCCCAAATAAGAAAATCCATGGATCCCTGAGCTCCCCCAGGCTCAGGACTTGAAATCCCACCAATCTCCACTTTGGAAATCTCTGTCCTGAAAGGCTCTGCCCACTAAGAAATCCTATATAAGCCCTGCCCTTTGTCCAATTCCCTGCTGTCCACTCCAGGCAGAGGCAGTCACCCTGGATTTGTCCTTCTACACCCAGGACCGTCCAATAAATCTCTTTCATGAGATTTTCTACCTGGTGTGACTATCTCATTGGAAGAAGCCAAGAAGCAATAAAGAGAAGAAAAAACGAAGAAGTGGAGCAGGGCTGAGGCTCCCAAGCTCCTCATCTGGGGATCCCCGCCCCTGAGAGCTATAATGCCACTGCTGAGAAGGCTTCCTCTCAGAGCTGTGTGGTTCCTGGACTTCCATGTCCCAGGATGCCGGTCCATCTGAGTAGGGAAACAGAAAGATAGGGAGAAGTTTCAGGCAGATGGAAGTAAAGAGTCCCGATGTATTGCACTGTAGTTTGATTATATGTAACAATAATTCACTGAATTTTCCCCAATGGCTCAATTGATCTGAGCTTCTTTTAGGCAGCTCAGTTTGGTCTTTGTTTCTTCAAGGGGATTTGTTTCGTTTGTGCTTCTTTCAAGTGGCTGGACTAGTCTCGGGGTGGCTCTCAGCATTCTTTTTACTGTCTTTATACTCTTAAGGAAAGACAGGCCTAGTTAATATGATCAGTTTCAGGGACTTCCAGAAGCTATGAGTTGTTTACTTCCTCACTTAATGAGATTCCCTGCAGGATTCATCTCCCCTTAGAACATTTTTTGGTGTTTGTTTTGGGTTTGGGTTTTGGTTTTTAAAATCTCCCCTATAAACATCCTGTCAAAATATTCTTTTATGTCACTTCCCTTTTCACATCCTGTGTCTTAAGAAGTTTCACTCCAAAATGGAAAGGTTTTAAACTCAAAGGAAACCACTGTACAATCTCGAATAACAGAAAACAGAAAATGAGATGTTTTCTGAGGTCACTCACTCATGAACCTCATCAGAGTATTAAAAGAGAGTACTCGGGACTCTTAATTTGTCTTCCTGACAAGTCTGTAAATAAATATATAATAAGGCAGAGTTAATGAAAGATTTTGTGACTGATCTCAGCTTCCCTGTGAAATTTTGGGGAAATATGTAGTAATAATTTCTTGTCATTCATAAAAATCAAAAAGTACTATATCTTGAGCATTCATTTTATGTGTCAACTTGACTGGGCTGAGAAATGCCCAGAGAGCAGGTAAACCATGATTTCTAGGTGTATCAGTGGCGATATCGCCACGGCTACTCAGTATAACGAAAGACGGTGATTCCCTCCATGATGAATGGTTGTCATCCAGCCCTGTGAAGGCCTGGTAGAATCTAAAAGGTAGAGAAAATCCACATAATGGAGGAGGCTTGTTTACCTTGAGAGGCTCAGGAAGCAAAAAGGAGAAAAGGAAACAACTGGCCAGGCACCCATAATACCCCAAGGGCCATACTGTCAGTGAGCTGACTTCTATTTAGTAGGTCCCCTCAGACCAAATGTTGTGACACAGATTGAGTGGTATTCTTATTTTTCTTACTCTGTTTGATGGCTGTCTTGGTTGTCACCTTGACACAATCTAGAATCATCTAGGATACAACCTCTGATGATGTCATTGAACGAGTTTCTATACTAGGTTCACAGAGGCAGACAGTCACACCTAGCTGTGGACAGTACCATTTCATGGGCTGGGACTTAGTAAAAAGGAAAAGTAAACTGAGGACCAGTATTGTTCTCCACTTCCTGACTGTAACACAATGTGACCATCTGCCTCAAGTCTCTACCACTGTGTCTTTCCAAACACGATGGACTGTGCTTTTGATCTTTGAACTCTTCTTTCATAAATTTGATTTCATCAGGTATTTTGGAACAGCCATGATAAAAGTGACAATTTGGGACATCTATGATTGCTTCTGGTTCTCAAGCCTGGAGACCAAGACTTACACATCTTCCTAAGCCCCACATCCCAGTTCTTCTGAGACCTCCTGGTAGTTACATCCAGTCCTCTGGTCCTTAGCCCTGATGACTCAGACTAAAGTGTTTTCCGTGGTGTTTTTCCTTCTATATGACAGGTCATGGCGCTTCTTAGATTCCATCATCCTACTCTGTGGAACAGGGTCATGGGTATATTAATTACCATTTCCGCCTTTCTTTCATTTATGTATTTTTTCTGAAAAAGAGTGAGTCTGCACATTTTTAACTGAATTTTCTTTTATATTTATAGTGTGTACAAGCGGCATGTACTTGTCCATAGAGTGCACATTGATGATCAGAGGACGGTTTGAGAAAGTGACTCCTTTCCTTCCATTATGTGGGGTTTGGGCTCGGGCTCAGTCATCCATTTTGGTATCAAATGTCTTAATCTACTGAAATAGTTTGCCAGCCCAACTTACTCTGGAATTAGTTTTTCTATATAGTATAAGGGCAAGGATTGATTGAATTTATTTTTGTCACAAATAGATATTTAGTTATTCCAGCATCAATTATTAAAAAAACATTATCTTTAAATCTCTGCCACAAACAGACGCACACACATTCTCACAGGCATGGATCTATTTCTGAAGTCTCTAATTTCATTAATTCAGATGTCCATCCATATTTATGTGCATATCACACTGTGTTAATTATGGTAATTTTGTAAGTCTCAAAATCAAGTAGTTGTAAATTTTCAAACATTGCCACTCTTTAAAATTATTCTGACTATTCTGGATTATTTTCATTTCCATAAAGATTTTAGAATCATCTTGTCAGTTTACACACAAACACACATGCATGAATGAACACACCCCACTGGTATTTTTATCAGTACTCCACAGAATCTCAAAATCAATTAGCAGAAGAAAAAACATCTTTAAAATATTAACATTTCCAATTCATGATCATGACATATGTTTGTACTTTTTAAAAGTATGAAGCTCGTGTGTTCCAAATTTTATCTCTAATAAAACAGTGATAGGGACATAGCTCAGTGGTAGAGCACTTGTCTAACATGCATGAGGACCTAGGTTCAATCTCCAGCACATAGAATTGAGTTCCTGATAAAATAAACCTAGCTCCTTTCTCTATCTGTATCCTCTCTCTTTTTTTATGCATCCATCCTTACCTTTTAGCTTTCCATCATATGATGATGTAATATCAAGGTCCTTTTCAATACAGGTCTCTTTCAAATATTTTTTCCCTTTAATTTAGGTCTCCTTTCAATATCTTAGTTTTTGATGTTCAATTTATATTTTTAATTTATTTAATTGGTTTTAAGCTATCTTAAATAGAACTTCTTTATAAACCTGACTTCATAATTATTTTTGCTAGCATATAGAAATGAAACTAATATTCATTTATTAATCTTATATAATAGGGTTTTGCTGTTTGAACTTATGAATTTTATATGTTTTATATAAACTTGTGGTGATGATTAATCTTGACTTGCCAACTTGATTGAATCTAAGATGAACTAACAGACTTGCCTCTATGTTGGTGTGTAGGGTTATTTGTTGGGATTAGCTGAAGCTGGGGAAGACCCTTGTCCAGAGGGACTATACCTTCCAGCAACAGTACAGATTAAAAGAGTTCTAGAGGGAAAGTGATGCTGCTTTTGCCCGTTTGCCTGCCTGCCTTCACTCCCTGCTAGTGAGTGAATCCACTCTGTTGCTGCTGCTACTACTGCTATCCATTGCTGGCATTAGAACCCAGCTTCTTCAGCATTTCAACACAGACTTGAGACCAGACAGCACCCTCTGGCATTACAGCTCTGTGTAAGCCTAGAGCATGCACCCTTACAGGTTTTACAGTCTTATGTTTGGAGCCCTTAGGCCTTAGTAGCAACTGGCATTACAGCTCCTAGGCCAGTGGTTCTCTAATGCTGTGACCCTTTATACAGTTCCTCATGCGTAATGACTTCCACCATAAAATTACTTTTGTTGCTACTTCATGACTGGAATTTTGCTACTGCTATGAAATGTAATGTAAATACCTGTGCTTTATGGTGGTCTTAGGTGACCCCTGGGACAGGGTCATTCAACCCCCAAAGGGTCTCAACTCACAGATTGAGAACTGCTGGTCTAGGCAATTGTGAGTAATGAAATTCCTCAGTCCTTGGCAGTAGCTTACAAAGACCAGACCTGGCTTGGCCCTAAGGAATTGCTAGCTGTATGGAACTCTTCCAGTGACCAGTACCTGCGAGTCTCTCTTTAGCTCTTTGCATCCTTCTAGACATCAGGAGTACCTTCAATAAGAGATTAGAGAACTTGTTAACACCAATAGCAAATTTTATCAGATTTCAATGGTGCTTTAAAAGTGCTTAAAGGACACTCAGAACCCCAAGAAAAGATAGGTCCCCCTCCTCTTCTCTAATAGTAGAAACAATCTCCAGGAAGACTACTGTATCTTCAATATGATATTATGGGATATGGTATCACCAAAGAGAAGGGTGAAACAGGATATCATAAGCCAGAACTGAATGTGAAAAGAAGGGTAGATAAACAAGTGAGGTACAGTGTGAAAGAGAAGCAGGAGGGAAGGAGAGAAATGAGTTAACCATATTCATCATTTCCAGGTAGAGAGTTAGGGATTCGCAAGCTCTTATTTGACTTGTAAAAACACCCAGTCCCCGTGTGGAGTAATCCTAATGATTCCAGCCTCAGAGTGAGAGACTGAAGTTCCAAGAGTTTGTTGAAGGTAATATCACCATGTGGGACCATGAAAGGATGGCTTGGTATCTGGTGGAGCACTGGCTAGAGATGGCCGGAGACCTTGCAAGGGACAGCATACATTTCGCCACGCTACCAGACACCAGGCTACTGACATGCGGCAAAGACCTTGATCCGTGCCTTTCAGTCACATAGGGCAATGCCCCTACCAGCCCCTCCACAGGTAGAGGACGTGACTACAGGCCTCAGAGCATCAAGAGATCTACATACTAATGAGATACCTAAGGGCCAGAGGGCGTGGCCAATTAAGCATTCCTTATTAGACCCTCCTCCCTCCCTATTTAACTCAGGTCTGCCCTGAGTTTGGGAGTGGGGAGGGGAGTACAGCCAGATTCATCCACCATGACAATAAACCTTTTAAAACCACGGACTTCCTCATGTCTTTGGGGCCTGTTATGGGGAACTGTGGAGAAGGTCTTCATCTAATCTCCCGAGGAGGACTTCTCTGAGTTCTGCCTCGGAGGCCCTCCAACTCAACCAAGCAGCCAACACAGCCAAGCGAGTGCAGTGACAGAGTCTCCTTCCCACGGGCCATCTCTCCCATCATTCCTCTCAAATCTCTGTTCTTCTGCAGCTCCCAGCGGCATCTGGGAGCCCAAGACAAAGACCATCAGCCTCCACCTGGCACCTGGTGAGGGAACTCAGCCAAATTTCCACGCTTCCGCTCCCAGGAGCTGAATCCAGCGGCCTGGGGTGGCAGACACACAGAAATCACAACTCTGCCCAACAAGACCTACGCCTGTGCCCACGAGCAAGCTAAGAGACCCACATCACTATTACACAAATATTCCTTTTCTGAATAAGTGGCTTTTCAACTTGTTTCATTTACAAAACACAAAACAGAGCACCTGAAAGTCGGTGACCAGTGAGGCTATTCTTGGCTATTTTCAGTTTAGGATTAACCAAAACCCAGCAATGGGAAGATCCACCTCTAATCCAAACATCTGAGGGAAAAAACACACCTTTAATCTAGGCCACACCTTCTGCTGGAAGCCCATGAAAGGACATGGAAGAAGGAAGCTTTCACACTTTGCCTGCTTGCTTGCACCTTGATAGCAAGTCCATTCCTTCACTAGCATTAGAGCCTATTTCTTCAGGATTCTAGAGTATACTGAAGGCCAGCTGAGACACCCAGCCTTGCTTGTGGAGAAAACAATTACTGGATTCTTGGACCTTCTGTAATACGGTTAGTTGGACCACAACAGCCTGTAAGTCATTCTAATTTCATTCTATATATATAAATTCTATATATGTCATTCTAATTTATATATATAATTATATATATAATATATATATGAGTATATGTTCATTCTATGTATCTATACATACATATATATAATACATATAAGTATGTATATGTGCATATGTATATACAATGCATATATATTTATTCTATAAGTTCTGTTACTGAAGAGAACACTTACTAATAATACAGTCTTACTAGAAAAAATCCATACTTACTCACACACATACATATTTATTCTGTTTGTAATTTTTCAGCTTCCTGAAAGAAAGGCTTAATGTCTATTGCTAAGGTTGGAGAAATTTCCTGCTTTCTGCTCCTCCCCATTTGCCAGCCAGCTACATCACTTCCTGCAATACCAGCTGCATCCCTAAGACATGTTGGTGAGGCAGAAGTAGTTGGGTTTTCTGTATGGAGCACCTGCTTACCAAACCTGCTTCATATTCAGCAAAAAGGACATTGTTACCATCAGTGTATCTTTTTTTGATCTCAACTACACTGTCTCCACATTCCAGTGGATCCCACTCCTAACTAATCCATGCCACAATCTAGGTGAAGAAAAAGAAGCTTGCAAATAAGGGAAAGGCCATCTCCCTCTCCCAGGACTAAGAGTTCATGTCTGAGTCAGGGTGACTACTACTGTGATAAACAGCATGACCAAAAGCAAGTTGGGGAAGGAAAGTATTTATTTGGCTTATGCCTCCACATCACAGTTCATCATCAAAAGAAGTCAGGACAGGAACTCAGAGGAGGGACCTAAGTCAGGAACTGGTACTGATGGAATGGAGGGGTGTTACTTACTGGCTTGCTCAGCCTGTTTTCTTATAGAACCCAGAACCACCAGCCCATGGGGTGCCCACCAACAGTAGACTAGGCCCTCCCTCACTGATTAAGAATATGCCCTACAGGCTCATCTACAGGCAGATCTTATGATAGCATTTTCTCAATTGAGGCTCCCTCCTCTCAGCCGATTATGTCTGTGTCAGGTTGACATAAAACTAACCAGTACAGTCCACTATCATCAGATGGGATACTCATAATGTCAAGTACATTGTGAAGACTGCCAGTGTCCTTGGAGATATATCCTCCACCTGAAGGGTAGAGTTGAAGGTTCATTGTCTCTGCCTTTCTGAAAATGCCTTTATATTTGTGAGGGGATGAATCCAGAAGAGACCAAACATCCTCAACATTATGATCAATGCCTCCTGCACCACCAACTGCTTCACCTGCTGGGCAAAGTCATCCATGACAACTTTGCTACTATTGAGGGACTTATGTCTACAATCTATGACATCATTAATATGCAGAAGACTGTGGACAACACCCCTGCCCCAGGGAAACTGTAGTGTGATAGTTATGGGGCCTAGAACATCCTTTCTGTGTCTACTGGGCTTCCGGGGTCATCTAGGAACTGAATGGCAAATGTTATGGTGTGGTTTTTCCATGTGCCTAACTCCAACATGTCAGTCAGCAATTTGATTTTCTGCCTGGAGAAAGCTGCCAAATGATGACATCTAGAAAATGATAAAGTGGGAATTAGAGGGGCATCCATGGGCTACACCAAGAAGAGAGCTGTTTCCATTCTTCCCACCTTTGATGTTGGGCCTGGCATTATGCTCAACAACCACTTTTTCAAACCCATTGTCTGACAACAGAAATGGGTACAAGCTTCAGGGTGATAGATTTCGGGGTCTGTTGGCCTCCAGTGAATGACAACTCTGGTCCATTGACCCAGCAAGAACACAAGAGTGAAAGAGGCTTTTCAGCAATGGCAGAGTCCCTGCCTCAGCTCAGTGTTCATCACACAATGCACACATTGAGAATCTCTTCTCACAGTTTCCATTCTGGAAGACTGGAGGAAGAAACTGTGCTTAAGGAACCCTACTTTGTCATGTGCCACTAACATATTCCTTATACCCAACTCTGTGTCTCCAACCTTTTATTTTTCCTGTGTGTACTGGATAAGTCTGAGAGGAGGAAACCCAATTAATAAAATGCCTCTATAAGTGGGCTTCAGGCAACCTTGTAGGGTATTTTCTTAATCAGTGATTGATGAGGAGGGCCAGCCCCTTTTGGGTGGTACCAGCCTACAAGCGAGTTACTTATCAGAGTATATGATACCCATCGAGATGCTGTCAGACTGGGAGAGTAGGCCCTGGGCAACTAACTGTTTATGACTTCAAGGTGTCCAGATTAGCCCAGCTAACAACCAGCAAGGGAATGAGGACTTCAGTCTTTTAGCTACAAGGAAATGAATTCTACCAGTTGCCAGTGGGGTTGAAAGGCAAGTTGCTGAAAGGAACAAATCATTGCTGGCACCTTGATCACAGCTTTGCAAGATCTTTATGTAAGGACTCAGCTAGCCTACACCTGGACTACAGACCTCCAGAAGCCTGGGAGAATAAAAGCCTGAGATTTTAAGCCACCACTTGTGGTCATTTGTTGAAGGACAATACAAAACCTATATGGCATTTCAATTTCCAGATCTTCATATCTGTAATCTAATTCTTAGACACTCTCCATAGTGTACCAGTGACACAAACGAGTACCAAATGTAAACATTCCTGGACAAGTTTCATGATTTGGCTTCAGCAAAACCTGACAAAAACGTGTGCACTTCTTGCCATCTGAAACAAGCGGGCTTACTGGAGAAGAGCTGCTTCTGCCAAAAGTTGGAGGAAACAACAAAGGGTAATACAATTTATCAGAGAAGATGGTAACAGATGGATTGTAGGCTTTTTAAAAACACGAATACTGGAGTCTCTAAGGTGAATGAAGCTCTTATGACTAAACAGGGAAGACAGGTCTTATAAAATATACAGAAGGAAAAAAAAGCAAAGTTGAACTTTCATGAAAAAGATTGAAAAATATAAAAAGTTAAAAGGCACAAATCTATGATTAGCTCAGAGTACATCTGTGCCAAGAACTTAATCAGAGAATGAAACGGAACAGTTTTAATAAGGTGGATAGTAGTGAAAGGTCTCAAATTACAAAACACGAGAGTGAAGGCAGCATCTCTATGGTGCAAATAACGTGAATACTGGCATGGGTGCTGAAATATCACCCAAATCCCCCCAGTTTCCATCCCAGAAACACAAACCTGTCCGTCACTTCCTGCCCATTTCAAAGTTCCAAAAGAGCTGTGGCCAAGATACAGCATGAGCCTCCTGCTAGCCAAACACCATATTATTTTCTCCTCAATTAAATGTTTTGGTGAGCTACAAATGCTTCTTTTGTCACTAACCACTCCAGGTGGGCCTTGTTAGCTCCCAGTTTACTGCCAGATTGCTAGGCCTACTGCTCAGCTGAGCTCTGTCACTTCTTCCCCTTCCTCCACTTGCTGCCTCTACCCTGAATCACAACTGCTCAACACTCCCACTCTTCCTCTTCAAACTTCTACCTCCTCATGTGCCTCCACATGGCTTCACATGGGGGAGCAAAACTCTCCCGCCCATCTGACATCTCCTCATTGCCTGTATCTTCTTTCCCAAAAGCTTGAATCTTTGGGGAAAGAGATTTTGAAACTGTTTTGATGAGAAACTGAAGGACCACAGAAATTGGATCTTCTAATAAAAATAATCTCTCTTTGATATCAAGAGATCCATGATCCTCTCAGTAAGCATCTCTTTTCCCTCCTATGTGTCCCGGGGTTTTGATGCCTAAGACTATAAACTATAAACTGTAAGTACAAGATGAAAAGAGGATTTACCAGACCCATGCCTGCAAGCCAGTACTTGGAAAATAAGAGTTGATGGAGAAGAAACCCAGAGTATTCAAGCCAGCACACAAGAGGGTGGGGAGGTGGCCATTCCCTCACCAAAGAAGGCCATCATCTAGGGAACTCACATTTACAAACAAGCTTCTAGAGCAAGGGAAGGAAACTCAATGGCACAAATGAAAGAAGCCTATATGCTGAGCAGAGAGTCCTCCTCATCTGGGGCATCTGTGTCTTAGGCTTTCCCAACTTTGACAAGATCATCACCAGGAGCTTTGGAAGTTTCTATAATTCTTTAGATAAACATATTACATTGCTACAAGCTAAGCCCCATCTTATTCATTCTGTATAATTGGAAGGCCATTGGATGTTCTGGGATGCGTGTACACACGCACACACACACACAGTTGATATATATATATATATATATATATATATATATATATATATAAGTATGTATTTAATATCTTAATCATTTTGGTGAATTTACAATGCCAAGCAAAGATAGAGCAACAACCCCATAAAGGCCATTCACACAGAAACATCCACTGTTAACAGCTAAGCCCACAAAAGTGTATGCTAGGTGCTGTCTTTCATTTTGTTGTTGTTATTAAACAGATTACATTTTATTGGCCTCTTGATTGAATTTTGATTTATTATTAATTGTTTTAGTTATTTACATTCCAAATGTTGCCCCCTTCCTTATCCCCCTCCAAGAGTTCTTCACACCATGCCCCTTTCTCTTTGCTTCTGAGCAGCTGCTCCTCACCCCTCAACACCCCAATTTCCTCCACCTCGTTTCCCCTCCCACATCCCCCTTTCCTGGGGCATCAAGTCTCTACAGGATTAGGCACATTCCCCTCCCACTGAGGCCAGGCAAGGCAGTCCTCAGCTACATATGTGCTGGGGGCCACAGAGCAGCCCATGTATGCTCTTTGGTTGGTGCCTTAGTTTCTGGGAGCTCCCAGACGTCCAGGTTAGTTGATGCTATTGGTCTTCCTATGGGGTTGTCAGCCCCTTTAGTTCCTTCAATCTTTCCCCTAACTCTTCTTTAGGCATCCCTGACCTCAACCCAATGGTTGGCTGTAAGTATCTGCATCTGTCTCAGTCAGCTGCTGTTAGAGCCTCTCAGAGGACAGACTCCTCTAGACTCCTGTCTGCAAGTACAATATGGCATCAGTAATAGTGTCAGGGTTTGGTTCCCTACCCCTACCCCTACCCCCACCCCATGGCATGGATCCCAAGTTGGGCCAGTCACTGGATGACCTTTCCTTCAATCTCTGCTCCATTTATGTCCCTGTATTTTTTTTTTTTTAATTTTTTAGTCAGAAACAATTCTGGGTCAAAACATTTGAAGGTAGGTTGGCGACCCCATCCCTCCACTGGGGGACCTGTCTATCTACTGGAGGTGGCCTTTTCAGGTTCTATCTCCCCACTGCTGGGCATGTTGGAGACGGTCATCCACACTGAGTCCTGGGAGGCTCTCACATCCCAGTTCTCTGGGACTTTCTAGAGGTTCTTCCTGCCCCCAACTCTCACAGCTGCATATTGCCATTCATTCTCCAGGCCCTGTGGGTTTCTCTTCTGTCTCACTCCATACTTGATCCTGTCCCCCTTTTCCTCTGCCTCCCATCTCCCATCTAGGTCCCTCCCTTCCTTTGCCTCCCATGCCCTTCTAAGTGGGATTGAAGCATCCTCACTTGGCCTTCCTTCTTGTTAAACTTCTTACAGTCTGTGGATTGTATCATGGGTATTCTGTACTTTTTGGCTAATATCCACTTATTGGTGAGTACATACAATGCATTTTCAGAATGATATTTTCCAGTTCCATCCACTTGCCTGTAAAATTCATGATATCCTCACTTTTAATAGCTGAATAATATTCCATTGTGTAAATGAACCACATTTTCTGTGTCCATTCATCAGTTGAGGAACTTCTGGGTTGTTTCCCGCTTCTGGTTATTACCAATAAAGCTTCTATGAACATTGTGGAGCATATGTTCTTGTGGTATGGTGGAGCATCTTTTGGATGTATGTCCAGGAGCAGTACAGCTGGGTCTTCAGGTAGAATTATTTTCAGTTCTCTGAGGAAGCACCAGATTGATTTCCACAATGGTTGTACAAGTTTGCAATTCCACACCCAATGGAGAAGTGTTCCTCTTTCTCCACATGCTTGCCAGCATCTGCTATCACCTGAGTTTTTGATCTTAGCCATTCTGATTGTTATGAGGTGGAATCTCAGGGTCGTTTTGATTTGCATTTCCCTGATGACTAAGGATGTTGACTATTTCTTTAAGTGATTCTCAGCCATTTGAGATTCCTCTGCTGAGCATCCTCTGTTTAGCTCTGTACCCATTATTAATTGGATTATTTGGTTTTTGGAGGCTAATTTCTTGGATTCATTATATATTTTGAATATTAGCCCTTTTTCAGATGTAGGATTAGTGAAGATCTTTTCCCAATCTGTAGGTTGCCGTTTTGTCCTAGTGTCAGTGTCCTTTGCTTTACAGAAGCTTTTAAGTTTCATGAGGTCTCATTTGTCAATTGTTGATCTTAGAGCCTGAGCCATTATGTTCTGTTCAGAAAATTTCCCCTGTACCAATGAGTTTGAGGCTGTTTCCCACTTTCTCTTCTATTAGATTCAGTGTATCTGGTTTTATGTTGAGGTCCTTGATCCACTTGTACCTGAGCTTTGTACAAGGTGATAGATGTGGATCAATTTGCATTCTTCTATAAGCAGACAGCTCATTAGATTAGCACCATTTATTGAAGATGCTTCCTTTTTCCCACTGTATGGTTTTGGCTTCTTTGTCAAAGATCAAGTGTCCATAGGTGTGTGGGTTTATTTCTGGGTCTTCAATTCTGTTCCATTGATCTATCTGTCTGTCTCTGTACCAATACCATTTGTTCATTTGTTGTTGGTGGTGGTGGTTTTTTTGGTTTTTTTTTAATCATTATTGCTCTGTAGTACAGCTTGAGATCAGGGATGGTGATTTCCCTAGAAATGCTTTTATTGTTGCGAATTGTTTTCATTATCCTGAATTTTTGTTTTCCATGTTTGTGAAGAATTGTGTTGGGATTTTGATGGGGATTGCATTGAATCTGTAGATTGCTTTTGCTAACATGGCTATTTTCACTATGTTAATCCTGCCAATCCAGGAGCATGGGAGGTCTTTCCACCTTCTGAGATCTTCAATTTCTTCCTTCAGGAACTTGAAGTTCTTGTCATACACATCTTTCACTTGTCATTTTTTTTAGGTTAAATTCAAGGCCAAACGTTTAAGTCTGATGTACTATATGCAGATCATACAGGGTGAATGTGAAGAGACAAAGGATTGACCAGAGTACACAATCATCTTCATAAATACATACATAGTTCTTATGAAGATAGAACCACCAGATTTTCTGAGACATTTTTTAAAGTTATTATGGGCATAAAATATACATCATTGTGAATAAAATGGTACTTTGTACCACTGATACAGCCCAAAGACTTAGTATCATCACTATTACAAAATTAAATATGACTCAATGAGATTATGTTTCAGGGGTGGGGGGAACAGATCTATAAACATCAAATAGATATTTTCTTGAAAGTGCAGAAATTATAAATACAAGCACTTTGCAAAAACAGAAGATTGTGTAAATCCCAAAGTGTTTAACTACTTCCATTTTGGGTCATTTAGATTCTATACAAGTGTGTTCTCAGAAGCTAATGCATTGCTAGTCTCTACTAAGGCAAAACAGTCTAAAATGAACATAGTTTTCAGTTTTTAAAAGTTCATCATTTATATAAAAGCCCAGAGACACCAATAATTTCCAATAGCTTTAAAAGATAAAGACTCTTGGATGTAATCAACTTTGCCAATGTCCGTCCAGGTGTGTTTATTATACTGGAAATATACTGACTGTAATTTCTTATAAAATATCAAGAGGGGGGTAGATGGAAGAACTGTCCTTTTCATTTTTAAGGCTTATTTTATTTATTTGGTTGTTTATTTATTTGAAACAGGGTCTCACTATATAACCCAGACTGGCCTAGAACTTAACATGTAGCCCAGGCTGGCATTGAAGTCACAGAGATTTGCCCACTACTGCCTTCTAAATGTTGGACTTAAGGTTTATGTTCCATATGTAGCTTGGTTTTATTTTTTGATCGTGTGTGTGTGTGTGTGTGTGTGTGTGTGTGTGTGTGTGTTCCTAAGCAGAAGACCCTCTGGGGCTAGTGTTGCTGGCTGTTGTGAGCTGCCCACCTGGGTGCTGAGACATGAACTTGGACCCTCTACAAGTGTAGTATGTGGTTTTAAACACTAAGCCATCTCTCCAAACTGGTTTGTTCAGGTATGTGTATCCAGAGGAGTTGCTGTTAATTTAGTATTATCATGCTCCTAAATAATTAAGCATTCAATAATTATTTTGGTTTAAAAGATTATTTCTCCTGGGCTAATGAGATAGCTCAGCAGGTATAGGTACTGTTTAGAAGGGCAATGTGTGGGAATAATATTATATATAAATACATTAGTTTCAATCAGATATGTTTTAATACAAGTCTATTTCATTACTATAATGACTTTGTGCCTGTTAAAGAGTAGTAGAATCAGTTGGACCATACTAGAATAAACATGAAAAGAAATCAAGTGTCCAGGCAAGCATAGTCCCTTTATAATTAGTCTATTTGTAATTCTTATTTCTCCCTTCCCCAATTTTCCTTTTTAATTCAGCAGCAAATATTAGAAAAAAGGAGATCGAATCCATCTCTGATACCTAATCTTTATTTTCAAGTGGTCAGGATCTGGGTGGGTTTATGAGGACATTCCCAGGAAGGATTAACTAAGGGTGGGGGAAGACCCTCCCTTAGAGTGAGTGACACCTTCATAAATGACCCAAATGTAGAACTGTCTAAGAAAAACACACTATTGACTGCCTACTTGCCTTTACTTCTTGCTGAGTGACATAGACTGAACAGCTGCCAGGTTCTCAGTCTTGCCAGCATGCCGTTGTTGGACACCCCCACCCTGCCCCTATCTATAAGATAATCTATTCGATTTTAACATACACAAGCATACACACACACACACACAACACACACACACACACACACACCAATTGTGTTCCCCCTAGAGACTCCTGTATAATACACCATCCAAATCTCTTTTGGAATCAAAGCATTTCTGTGAAATGCTAAGATGTTCTGCCAAGATAACGTTAAAAGATTTCTCAACTGCCTTCCTTAAAAAGTGCCTTTATTATTCTCTCTAATTCCACTGTGTCCATCTACTTAGGCTTCTACATAGCTGTCAAACTTTGCTATTCAATTCTTTGTGGATTTGTTCACAACATTGTTCAAGCCTTTGGCTGCTATATAATCTTGCTATGAACATGAGTTTCTAAAGAATTTTAGCATCTCTTTCTTTGTTCTTCTGTGTTTCTCTTTGAGGAACTGCAACTACACTGTTAACCTTCAAATGATATTCATAACAATTTTACTGTTTGCTTTTAAAATTAAAAGTAGTTCTTCATGGGCCTTACTTCCTCTCTTAATCATAGGCCATTGCCCTTTAAAATTAGAACCTTGGAGTTGGCAAGATGGCTCAGCAGGTAAATGCCCCTGCCTCAAAGCCTGATGGCCTGACTTTGATGCCTGGGACCCACTTGGTGGAAGAGAATTGACCTTTGCACTGTCCTCTGACTTCCACAGGAAGCCATGCATGCTCAAACCACCACATGTACACACACAATGAATAAATTAAAATGTTTAAAAAAAATCTTTTAAAACTAGAGCCTTATATTTTTTTTAATCTGTACATAATGCTTTTGGAAATCCATTAGTGTGACACTCCCATATTACATCTATTAACAAGGCCACACACATTATATATATGATATATTTTATATATGTATGTATGATCTCAAAATCGCAGACAGGCCACTGACTTCTGTTGACATTCTTGAGACTAATTTCAATATTTACCATAACCTTAAGGGGATTTGTTGAATTTATAAGTTAATTAATAATTAAGATTGTTCATGTATTTGTTGCATCTCTAAGAAGGTTATTCCCTGATACTGAGTAAGATCTGCTGAGTGGCATTTGACAAGGTCTGAACAATAGGCACATGATGGTCTTGTTACTGCGTTTGTACTGTGGTAGATGGTATTTAAACACATGGTGAAGAATTATTCCCCAAATGTAAAGTTTCTGTTAAATATTAAAATAGTTTTCAAGGGGTACAATAGAAGATAGTGGCATGTCTATGGTTCTGTGTGAATTAGATTATTATGTGTATTAGCTGTCCAAGTCATTCCATGCCTATGACTCAATATTAGACTATTCATGTCTAAACACTATAGCATTCTGAAGAGTTAAAACACATATGGACAAGATCTATTAACAAAATTCAGGCAGAAGACTAATAAGCCTTAATAAATATTTTAAAAATAAAATACAGTCCATCTGGGAGAAACATAAGTTTTTATTTCTGTTCATTAGGGCGAGCCACTCATTGACTCATAGTTCTACCTTCTACTAAGTTGGAAAAATTAGTCACTCTGTATGGTGACTTGTGCATTGCAACTAAAGGTCTCATGTTCGATTTGCATAATTTGTGGATGCTGTGAGTAGTATTAGACTATTTCTCAATGTTGAAAATTATATAACAGCAAAAGAAAACTTTACCAAATATATGTGTCATATGTATACATTTCTTTCAAAGATCTTGGAAAATGTTATTTAAAATGAAAAAGGAGGTACAGCTTTTGACCAAGCCATGTTTTTCTTAACATTTAATATAAGCATTCATTTTATAGCTGGGAGCAGGATGCTCTAGAAAATTTAGCCCCTTTCAAACTTCTGTAGTATTACAAATAGCCAGCAATTATTCCAAGACAGAAACAGTAGCTTTCCATCTTTCTCCACCCTCCCTTCCTCCCTCTCTCCCTCCCTCCTTCCCTTCCTTCTTCCCTCCCTCCTTCTCTTCTGCCTCTCTTCCTTTCTCATATATGCATGTGTGAATGTGAAGATCAGAGGTTAACACTGGGTATCTTCTACTATTGTTGTCCATTTTATTATTTAATAAGGGTCTCTCAGCAAACCTGGGCAGCTTGGCCACCAAGCTCTGGGGACTTCCTGTCTCTGCCTCTCAGAGCTGGGATTGCACAGCCATGCCTAGACTTTTATGTGGGTGTTGAGGATTGGAACTGTAGAGACACTTAATTCACAGAGTCATTTTCTCTTCTCCTTCCATCTTTCCTTATTCCTCCCAGTGATGATGATGATGATGATGATCTCTCTCTCTCTCTCTCTGTGTGTGTGTGTGTGTGTGTGTGTGTGTGTGTGTGTTGAATACCAACCCAGGGTTTTGTGCATGCTAAGCAAGTGACCCTGTACTCAAGTGTACCACCATGCTCTTACTTTTCTCTTGGAAGTGTATTTGATTAATGAAGCCTTACATCAAGAAGAGAGATGTGGCAGAAATAATTATGTTCTTCATATATGAACATTTTAATAGTTGAAATATTTTTCCTTAAACTTTCAATCACAAAAGTTCCAGAATAGTACTCTTGGAATTTTTACTAGGGTTATTTAATACTATTGCCTCTCAGGAGCGCTTATTGTGCAGAACATTACTGTGGAGAGGAACGGAAAGAAAAAAGATAGTGGGACAATTTCTCTGAGCAATCAGGGACCTAATGAATTAGTTTCTGGCAGGGAAAGGAACAGATGGAAATCCCAGGCAGGACATTGCGTGTGTCTGAAGATTCAGCTCAGTTTATAAGAGGTTGCTTGCTGGATGCTAGTTCTCTCCATGAGGCCTGAAAGAATAATGTGTTCCTGACTCCGCCTGCAGAAGTTTCAGGAGTGGAACAAAGGATTTGTTTACAAATCTTTTGATGACGCTCAGTTTGCAGCAAGCCTCCTTTTAACTTGCCTCTAGGGGACTTTAAGAATGGTGCACGCCTTTAATCCCAGCACTTGGGAGGCAGAGGCAGGTGGATTTCTGAGTTCGAGGCCAGCCTGGTCTACAGAGTGAGTTCAGGACAGCCCGGGCTATACAGAGAAACCCTGTCTCGAAAAAAAATAAAAAAAAAAACAACAAAAAAAAAAAAAACAAGAATGTGGTGCTGAACTCCTGAGTGAATTCTTCATTTGTAACTGCCTTTCTCTGTGAGCAGAGGAATACATCACAGAGCCATAGTGTGAACTACAGTATCTGAAAAGTCAATTGCCAGGAGCACCCTGCTCCAGACCGGGGTTTCAGATAGAGGACAGAGAGAAATGTTTCAGAAGTCAGCAAGTCCTGCCATGCTTTTAGCAGGTCTGTTAGAATGTTGGCTTGGTTCTGCACGCTGCCTGCCTCTGGACTCTGGATAAAATTAGCGCTTTTAGCTTCTCCCCGAGAGGGACTTATTAATAGCTAAGGGCTGAAGTGCTAACTGTGTGCTGAGGATAGTGCTTGAGGAAGTGAACGGTGTGTGTCAGCGAAGGTTCATCAGGACGTGGTGCTTGCTCTGACTCTTCCCCGGGAGAAACAGATGTATTGATCCGATTTTTTTTTTTTTTTTTTTTTTGAGAAAAGCAGCGTATGATGGCTTCTTGGGGCTGGGATGTCACAGACAAGGAGTGTCTTTTATGACAGCCAAAGCATATCCAACCCCAAACTACTAACCTGTGAGGCAAAGGGCAGGCACTAACACAGGAAAGCCAGAGATGTCAGGGTTGGTTTTGCTTACAGTCTCGTAGGCTCTAAGATAAGGTATCATTGCTGACTTTGGACATCTCTTATTCCCAGTTATTGAAACCCTGTCTCAAAAAACTAAAACCAAGCCAAACCAGTCACCAATGAAAGAACTCTTATTTTTCTTTCTCAGTCTTAAGTCTTCAGAATTATAAATGAATTCCCTAATTAAAAAACACTATGTGTAGCTATGAAATTCACAAATAGGCAAATTATCAGTGGTAGCAAGATAAGGAATGACAGTTTGCCATGTTTGTATGTATATAAAATATACTGCTCCCTAGTGTTCTTTTTTCTTGATTGAACCTACGTATATGTAAACACACTAAATAGATATAAACCTAGAAACGAAGTTTTTGGTTCATATAACTGAAGATTCTAGGGCTGTGGCTTCAGGCTAGGCTGCATCTAACCACCAGAACAATGTCATCGAGATTATCTTTTGCCTCTGCCTTACTCAGCTTGATTTCCCCGTCTGATGTCTCTTAGCAATTACTTTTACCTTCTTGATAAGCCCAAAAGAAAACAAATTGTTCCCTCCGATATTGAAGTCATGGTCCTGGAATTAAATCTCATTAACCTGGCTTGGGTCTGGGGTTCATCTCTGAACCAATGATTGTAGCCATGGCAATAGATTGTGTCAGCCAAGGTCTGGTCCAAGTTGTGTCCTCCCCCTAGGGTTAAGTGAACTGAGAGTGGATAAAGTGCTGGCTCCCTGGAGAAAATCAGAGTTCAGTCATCACAAGAGGAAAGGATTAGTGCTGAGCAGAAAAAACAACAGGTTTATACTTCAGTTGGTAAATCCATTGCGCTTTGGTTTGCTGAGCATGACTGACTCCAAGGTCTGAGTATGCTAAAGCAAACACTGTTCGCCTGAAACCTCCTCCCAGCCCTGTGTGAACTTGGCTTGACAGCAGGAGGCTTATTATTTTTAATAATATTCTTATTATTAATTAATATTCTTATTCTCAAACATGACAACTACCTTAGAAAGCTATATGCTTATGCAAATCGTCTTTTTTTTTTCAATACTGGAAACTGAACCCAGGGCCTCAAGGATACTCCTCAGTGCTCTACCACTGAACTGTAACTCCTCACCCTTTTACAATTCTTAAATTTTGCAACGAGGCCCCACTAAATTGCTCAAGCTGACCTTGAACCTACTCTGTAGCTAAGGGGAGACTTAAATATCCAACCCTCCTGCCTCCACCTCCTAAGCAGCAGAGACTATAAGTCTGCACCACTAAGCCTAGCTTCAACTCACACTGTATATGACTCATCATGGTTTAGGAATTCTAGACTTTTATTTTTAAGTTGCCTCTCAAGCCAATTTAAAACTCATAAAATCTGTCTCATTAACTTACCTTCAGGTAATTCTTTTTACACGAAATGTCTTTCTCTTCTACATAGAGTAGGATCCTTTCCCCACTGTTTAAGGATGAATATGTAAAACAATGCAAATGAAACCTTAAGACATGATCTAGATGGGAGAATTTGGGGGTGTGAGGGGATTATAGAGCCTTTTTGGCACTTACTTGAAAGGGACAATACTCCTAGTCCTTGCTAGCAAAGTTTGGCTTCACCCTGTGGCTGGACTGTAGATGTAGAGGGAGCCAGGTCTTTTATAAGCTTGTTTCTTAGCATGCCTTTGGAAGATAGGATGGTAAATACAAAGGAGCAATCTGTCTTCAGCAATAGCATCAGAGCCTGTCTCCAGCATTAGAGCCTGTCTCCAGCATCAGCATCAAGAACCTGTCTCCACCATCCTCAAAAATGCCAAAATCTACAAATGATGGTCCTGAACAGATGGTTTGACAGACTAAAGCATTAGATTTGCTAATTCTCTGTATACGCTAATTAATTCTTCATTTTACTAGTGTTTAACATGATTGCTCAAAACAAGACATCCCTTAGAATACATGATAGGTGAGTCTCCATACATCACTGATTATTAAGATGCTTTTTAAACATCTGTGGGTTGGCATTCAAGAACAAAATTGGCTTACCTGATCAGTTGGTTTAAGGTATTTTTCAATTTGTAAAAGGACTATCTGTAGTTTTAATATTCATACTCTTCTGGATTGTGTTTTTCAGGATTCTACCCAAAACAGTAATCTGAATTCTCTAATAGATTCAATTTTACAATTCAGACATGTAATATAGGTGACATTTATTGCTGGAGTTTTGACTTGAAGGGACCAGGTATTTAGAACTGAATGTTGTACATCCTAGTTCTGACACACTGTGTGCAGTCACTTGTCAGTTACCTTCTGTGTACTCTCGACAGCAGGAGTGCTCATGGCGCAGCTCCCTCCGGCAGAGCATCAAGAGGCAGCCTGTGTTACAGAGGTACCTGACTGAGCATGTATGATATTTTCTCTGCACAGAACTTTCTTAAGAAAACCTAAAGCTTCAGCTTTTTAATTATGCTGCATCCTTAACATTTATCAAAGGGGTTCAAGGTTACTTTCTTTTTACATCACAATCCTAGTATTGAAACTAACTATACACCAGTATGATCCATAAAACTTTTTATCTAAAGCAACCACAGGGCGCTCAAGAGCACATAAGTGATACATACAACAAGCAATTGCAATTCAAATGTATAACATTTCCTTCAACTAATGTGACCTTTTGAGAGACAGAATTATTCAAACATGCTGCTTGCTAGACTGTTGTCATTTGGAAGATAGGCACTAAACCCCAAAGACTTGAGGTTGAAAATAGTTTTGTCACAATTGACTAAGAAATAGAGACTATAATGGGAAGGGTTGGAATGGGGAGAAGTTGTCTAATAGGCTTTCCCCTCTCCCTCAGTGATGCATATATAGGCCAGATAAGACCAGATTAAAGGGTAGATAAAGGCAGGTTTTTTAGGAGTCAGCTCCTGGTGGGTTCACTAATCTCACAAGTGGAAGTCAGTAAAGTCGAGCACCCTGGGGCAAAGCACGGTGGCTTTATAGATCTTAGGCAAGGAATGTCAGCTAGGAGCTGGGACTGTTCCCATACATGGTCAAAAAACTGAGCCCCTAGATGGGCACTATAGGGTGGGTTGCCAGAAATGTGGAGACAAGGAGCCTGACATGTTAGCCTAGAGTTTTTTCTGTGTGGGCAGGGTTGGGGAGGACAGAGTTTCCTGCTTGTGCAGGGGTGAGCAGGAGTTCTAACCTAACATTGGCCAAGGGTACAAAGTTTCAATTGGAATGAAAATAAATTCAGGAGATCTATTGTCCACCGTGGTGAGTCTAGCTAAAGATACTTAAAAATAGCTAGGACTAAAATTTAATATCCTCACTACAAAAAATTTAAAATATATCATATGATTCCTATACTATGTAGCTTGTTAATTAGCATAATCAGTCAACACTGCACATATATATCAAAATATCACATCACATATCATGAATATATGTTATTTTTGTCAACAAACATATTAAGAGTTTAAGTATAGTAGTAGGTATAAGTGAAGTTATGACCTTCCTCCTCTTTCTAGTCAATATTATGGAGATTTTTCTTTATAATTCTTGGAAAGCAAAGCACTGAACTCACCACTGTTCTCTCCCACCTTCCCGCCTGCCACTTTCCTACCAAGCTCTGTCTTGCCTTTTATACAGTTTCTTCTGATGTCAATCTTTTTCCATCCTTCCTCCCATCCAAACTCTTTCCCACTATATCCTGGTCCTCACGTAGGTCTCATGTGACTCTCACTAGGTTACAAAGGACATTCTCAACTGCACTGTTGCTTCCTATGGGGTCCTGTTCTACCGTTGACATGTCATATCATCTTACTGAATGCTGGTCTTTGCTGCCAGGCTGCATGCTTGGTGGGCTGGGGTGATGGTGGGAAGGGGGTAAGGATCGCACCTCACTTGTTCAGAGTTATGTCTTTAAAGGATCTTCGATTTAGTGGCCTAACAAGTACTTGTTTAATGCTAAATAATAGTCTCCTCCAAGATTGAAACAGACCGTCCTCCAGGGAAGCTCCTTAAGCAGGAAGGTAAACAACTCAAAATAACATCAGGAAATCCATGAAACTGAGCTGATAGGCTAAGCCCCTCCCTGCCAGGGTAAGCAATAAAAGCGAGAGTCCCTTTCAGTGAAATGAAGCTGAGCTTCTAAGAAGATTCTCAGTGGAGAATAGCTACAAAGAAGACTCAGACCAGACCAGCTGCCCGGAAAAAGCAGAAACCAGCCAAGCTGCCTAGAGGAGGTGTAAACCAACTCAGGCACATGGAAGGACATGCTTCAACCTGTTGAGCTGCCTGCATGCTCTGCAGTGAGCTCTAAGCACTCTGCTTTGTGAGCTGTCACCCATGCTAAGGTGGGCTTTGGTGATGTAGATGCCTTTGAGTCATTTGCTGTTCCTGTGAGTAATCCATTACCCATATTCCTGTAAGTAACCCCAATACAACTCATTAGTTTACCGAATTGTATTTGGGTGGTGTCTGTACTTTGGTTTGTTGTGACCTCACTGTCTCCAGTGAGTACACCTGTGCGTTTCGTCTCTCCAGAAAATGTTTTGTCACATAACAGTTAATCAGAAGAGAAATGAAAAAAAAAAATCTAGGAATTAACAAGAAATTCTTGCCTTGCTTTTCTGTGTGATGATATGATAGATACAGATTGGAAGATTTATGGTGTGCCTGGTAATTGTTTTCATGAAACATTGTAGAAGGAACTATCAGGGAGACAAGAAAGGAATGACTGAGAGAAGAGCTTTAAGCAGAGACATGACAAATATAAGTTTATCATAGGGACAAGAGGATAAAAAATAGACAGGAGGCCTAGCTAGGCCAGAGTTACCCAGGCTGGTACTAAGGCAGGAGCTGAGACCCCGTGTGATAGGAGGCTTTTGTCCAGTGGGAGAGGCAGAAGCTTTAAAGAATTGTGAATGCCCCTGGGTTCATATTTTGGAGAATCATTTGCAACCATGTAGGAGGTAGATTGGAGAAGGTAAGAAGTTTTAGACTCTTTAGAGTATCTGATCAAATAAGACTTGCTGGTCCAGGGTAGATGAATTACTGGATTCAGCGACATCATAGAGAGGACAAAGAATGACATTAACCACTGCACAGTGAATGAAAACAGAGCTGTTCACAGCTCTGGCCCCTCTGTTGTCAGACATTCAGGGTTACCCGGATCCTTGCTGCCTGTGCACACAGTTGCAGGGCCTTTGCAGCTTCTTTGTGGTCTCTGTTCCTGAACACGGAGGACTTGACTGGCAAAAACTCTTCATCTAGTACAGAATATCTGTTTCTATAACTCAGAAACTGCTTTCCTGCCAAGCTAGGGTGAATTCCAGCACTCAGAGGCAGGTGGATCTGAGTTTGAGACCTGCCTGGTCTACAGAGGGAGTCCAAGGACAGAGCTACACAGAGAAACCCTGTCTTGAAAAAAACAAAAACAAAAAAGAAGGAAAGAAAGAAAAGAGAGAGAGAGAGAGAGAGAGGGGAAGGAAGGAAGGAAGGAAGAAAGGAAGGAAGGAAGTGCTTTCCCCCAAAGCACTGATTCACAGAGTAACTCAGGGCAAGACCAAAGCCTCTCATCTTTACCTTCCTCTGTGTGTGTGTGTGTGTGTGTGTGTGTGTGTGTGTGTGTGTGTGTGTATGGGGGAAGTGCACATATGCCTGCATGCACACTGTACACATATTCACAGTCCAGAGAAGGGCATCTGGTGTCCTTGTCTGTCATTCTCCATCTTGAGACAAGGTCTCTCACTCAATCCAAAGCTAGATAGGGCCTGTCATTATATCTAGAGCCCACCTTCTGGGCAAGGCTGACTGGCTGGTGAGCTACCAGAATCTACCTGTTTCTGCCATTCACCACTGAGCTTACAGTCATGCAACCATGCTTTAGTGTTATATGGGTGCTAAGGATCCAAATTCAGAGTACCCTGCTTGCACAGAGAGCACTTGACCCCACTGAGCATCTTGTTGGGTTTCTGCCTTCATCTTTCATCTGTCCCCTTCACTCCAAGTCAGCTGCCTGCCTTATTCTATTCGTAGAGATACACATCACTCATGAAGTATCTAATTAAACTCCAATGATACCTCTCCCCCTCCCTCTCCACCCCTTACCCCTCTCCCTCTTTCATCCTCTATCAAGGGTGAAGGCCACGGAAGGAACAGTAACTGTGATGTCTTATGCTCAGTTGTTGTAATGCCATGTCTCAGACCCTGCCCATCCTCCACAAAGGCATCTCAAAGTCTCCCATCAACTTGGATTTTAAGAACAAAATCTTACAGACAGATCATTCCATGATGAGATTCCCCGAAGCAGGAGCAACTGTCTCGCAAAACTGGCTTGTGTCCTCAACAAGCAGTAAGGATGTCCTCTAGCCAGCTTGCAAAACCAGAGTTGAGCTCTTGACCAGTCAGGCTGTACTTCAGCTAAGCCTGAGTAGCTTGGGTCCTCTTGCTCCCTCCCAATTCTCTTTCCATTTAAAATCCAAGCTTGTGTCAATGCCTGGAATGTGTCCTTGGGGTCAGTGGACCCCTTTGTCTATTCCTTCCAATGAGGCTGTATTGACTCAATCTCCTTTCTTTGACCACGTCCAGCCTCTAATTGGTGTGTTCAGATGAGTGGTCAATCCTATGTTGAGATTCTCTGAACCTGCTTTATTTTCCCTGAAGCAATAGAAATCCCCCTGTTTTGGCAGATCTATGATGCTGGATCTCCCCACAGGTCTTCAATCAACTGTTCCTCAATCTGGCCCCTTTATCAGCCAAGGCTGCTGTGGCACTCATGGTAACCACACTGACTTGGCCTAAGAACTACCTAGAAATGAGTACTCATGTCTTCTCAGAGAAGTGAAGCTGAAAAGGCATGGTTTGCATGCATCCCTACAAACTCACTGTCGGGGGAGGGGGGGCCTTGATTCCTTAATGAAGCTACACTGGGAGATGAGCCCAGTGCAAGGTGCTTGGAGCCTTCCTTACTGGGTGTGAGTGCAGGCTCATTACCACAGGACTGGCTTAGCTGTCTTGAGAGCAGGTTGCTATAGAGCAAAGTTACCCTTAGTGTTTTGCATCTTCATATAACTGCTCGTCCTACTTTCCCCTGCCATAGCAGGAGGCCCAGGCCAGTCCTGGGGCAGCTGAAGGGCTTTTGCACAGTAAGAGGCAGTCCATTTGTCTTTGAACTATATCATGGTTAGGGTGCAAGTGTGGGGGATGGAAGTAAAACAGATTAACACCAAGGAATTTTAATCTTTCCCTTTTTTCCAGTATTTACCTTTCTTGCTACCTAAGGCCTTAAATATACTGCCCACCACTTAGTACCATTTCTAAAGTTGTTCTTCATTAGTTCTAAACTTAACACTTCCAGGTAAAAGAATGTCCTCTACTTTTATGGTAAGAAATATCTTTATTACAGTAAATCAGATTGGGGGTGCACTGTAGCATTGTTTTAGCGTTGTCTTTTGTTTTATTTCTCTATAATGTCTATCACAGGTTTATTGCTATTTTTGTTACATACTGAACTACCCACTCAGACTCCCATACTTCTATTTTGCAAATCATGACCCATTATCAGCTCAGTTGGTCATATGAGTCCTTTAATAAAATTACATGAAATAGGAAAGAAAATACTTCAATATAACACATACAAAAAGCATCAGTTTACTTTGCCAAAGATTTGTTTTTCATCTGAGTGTTGGTTGAGTGACCAGACAGTTACACGTAATCTAGAAATCCAGTGTTGTCAGGATATATCTATTCCTCATTGTAAAGTGTAGTTTTAAAAGCTTTGATTTTGAGAAATACTGTCACTTCTGGCTTGATCTATGCTAACTGAAGTCCCACCTCAGATCCCATCACACTGTGAAATTGGATTTCCACCTTGACAATCACAAAATTTAGCACAGTGCCTCACAGGGAGTGACATGTGACAAGTCCTCCCAGTGAAGAGTCAATGGGTAACTGTTAGGGTGGTGTGGGCTAATTCCCCCTGAACTCATCTGAATTTGCTGGTGTTTGGGTTAGGCTGTGAAATTGGGAGAAAATAAGGACAAGAAATCAACTCAGTCCCTCCAGGAGCTTTAAAAAAGGAAACCTGATTTAGACAGAAACCATTATTATGCTTTTCATGCACTCTACTAGACAAAGGCAGCCTGTCTGCTAAATGGAAAAGCCATGTATAGCATATTTACAAAGTTTTGAATGTTATCATATAGTTACAATCTTGTTTATTCTGTTTATAGGAAATGCATCTTTTGGTTTGGGGTGGTTTGTTTGTTTTACTTCTTTGTTCTGATCTTGAGTTTCTGTAGAAAATGGTTCAGCTTAGTGAGACTATGATGGTGACTAGGAAAATCAATGACACATTATAACAGATCTTTTGTCCTGTTTCACAATGAGAAAAGCTGCAGACCTTGTATTTTCCAGACACTTAGGTCATGAGATTTAATCCAGTAACACCTTCCCGGTGAGAGCTGCTCTCTCTGGCATAAGCTAAGTTTAGTTAGGTTCTCAGATGGAACACTGAGCATCTCGGCAAAGGGAAGTAGCAAGTAGCAGACGAGACCCACAGCCTCGACAAAGAGCAGCGGGGTCCTCTGAACAGTAATGGAGCATGCCACCTCCTTGCACCTGGGGATGTGTCAAATGCCTGTGCTAATATTTAAAAAAAAATGGTTATCAAGAGATATTTTTTCCTGTTATAGCAAAATCACTAGAGGATGAAGAATGACCAAAATTCATTGATGAAATTATCATTTCATCAAAACTTTACATGACAGTTTGAGGCCCTGAAAGGGCAAAAGTATCAGTGACCATGCAAATAGTTACTCATATATCCCAACTGGAGAGTATTCTTTTGAGATAAAAAACTAATAAACACTTTTGCCTAAATACATTTAGATGATCATAGTAACTTTAGAGTAAAAGATGTCTAGACAACTCACAGTCTGTCAAATCAATGCAGCAACTAGCACCAGAGGGCTAGGGGAAGGTTTCCCATTTTTCAAGAAAATGACAACTCTGGGGACATAATTTCAGTTTTCCCATAAGCAAAATGATTGTGTTTCAGGACTGCATGGTATAGGGGATTATGGGTATCTCATTATTTACCTGTTTTCTGATTGTGATGCTGGGGACTGAATCTAGAAAGCTCACATTTGTTAAGTGAGCACTCTACCAGCAAGCAAGAGCACCTCTGCGGCCAGCCACATCGTGTGGGTTCGAAAATAACTCTCTGTTTGGAAAGGTGTATCAAATTATGGTGACAGTTCATGCTATGTTCTTGTGTTTGTTTAACTTTAGGGGGAAGGTTGCCAATCTTTAACTGGAGATAACTGACCTGGCACTTGAAATATTTCCTCCAGTCTGTAGTGCATTCATTCAACTTTCATTCAAAGCAGGGAATGTTCCTTCTCTTGGAGAGAATGCTCCAAATGTTCTCTCGTGTGTCTCCGAACTTCAAAGGCTAACTCTTTATTGAGGGTGTGTCCCTCAACAAGCCTTTCCCAATGGTGCTGTTACAAACCTGGTGCCTGGGAAGTGGCCGTTAATTTAAAAATATAAAATATTGTTTTATTTTTTTTAACTCCTGGATTATTTAAATTATCCTCTTTACGCACATAAGAAAATATTGTTAAAATGAAAAGACCTTTGCTGAGCCAAGTTCCTCCCTGCCCCTACAAATGATGTTTTTCATTTCTGAATAATTCATCTGATGGAATGAAATCCCCCTAGGAGGTGACCGAAGCACATTTTGAATTTATTATAATTGTATTAACTTGTACTTGGGAGAATAGGTTGACGATAATTTCAAGTGGCTAGCTTCTGAATTGTGGCCACTGTTTCACAGCTGTAGAGTTAAACTACCATCAAGATTACTAATTGCATGCACTGTAGTCTCTGTGGCTAACAAAGCTAGTATCCACTATGGCCTCACTTAATCCTTATGATTATCTGTGATCTAGTCAGGTCAGGTTGGTTTCTTATTTTCTTCACTTTAGGCAGAGTAAACTTGAGCTGAAAAAGGAAGGAAGGAAGGAAGGAAGGAAGGAAGGAAGGAAGGAAGGAAGGAAGAAAGAAAATGATTTGCTTATGTTCCATCAACTTGTAAGTGCTCGGGAAGTTCTTTGTCTAAGTACAACAGTTAAGTCTCTTCATCTCCAAGTTGTCTCCACATGGTGTTAGGCACCGAAGAGATGGACAGCAGTACCTCAGAGTATACATGATATGTGACCAGTGGTGGATCACTGGTAAATGGACTTTTAAGTTAATTTGTTCTATCTAAATTGAGTCAGACAAACAAGAGCAGCCTCCGACCATTCTGTGTATAAGTACATCAGCCTCTGTGTACACGCGTGTATTCTCTGTTCTGTGTATTCGCGTGTCAGTAACCGTTGTTGACAGACTGCTGTGACAAAGTTAGCATACAAAACTTAAATAACTAAAAAGTCGTGATACTTCTGACTTGGTGTAAACTCAAAAGCACTGCAGGAATAAAACCCTCTGTCTGTATCTCTATATGTATGTGTATATGTCTATATTCATATATTGGTGACACAGAATTTTTCTCAACTCAGCTTATGATTTTAAGTGAACAACTCAAAATAAGCTTCCCTTTTATATCTTTTTCCCCTTTTCACAAGAAAGCTCAGTTCAGACTAGTCAGAGCCATTAGTATTCTGTGAGCAGCAAAAGCTGCTATGGTATCATACAAACAGCTGAAGCCAGGATCCATATGACAGGGGCCAAGGGCCGGTTCTTTTTATTTATTTATTCTAAGTGCATGTGGTCTTTGCAACTCGATGGCCTGGGATTGTCACTGTAAAGGCACAATGACAATTTCTGCTGAGAAAAATGGTCATTACCTCAGCTCAAACTTAAAGCTGCTAGGCATACTGCTATGAAATATAGGATTCGTTTATACTTTCACATGCTGGTTCTAGCAAGTCGGCTGTGTTCAACAGTTTCTCAAGGACAAGGGTGAATCTGTGCTGGCTTTCTATCAAGAAGCTAACTCCAAATAGACAAGAGAAACAAAAGCAAGAGAAAGACCAGTAGATAAAAGAGCCCTTGTTAGTGGACGGGAGCCGTTGCTACAAATAGGACAGCGGAAGGAGAGATGGGAGGGGGAAGCGAAGCAAGGTCAAAGAAGATGATATCAATAGAATATCTCCAAATAGCACAGAATGCAGCAAGAAGTAGCGGCAGATGTCAGTCCAGCCCAGTGTCAACCCCCGTGGAGCTCTGTAGAAAGACTTGGAAAGAAACAGCATTGCTGCAGTTGGCGTTAAGAGAAAGAGACAGCAAATGATGCCTTTCTCCCCAGGAGCTGAAAGACCTGACTCGCCACTGGCCACAGCCTCATGTCCTTTCTGACCAGCTTCACTCAAGCTTCCTGGGTTTTCCTGTTTGTTTGTTTGTTCGTTTGTTTCTCCCCTGTATTTCAGATTTCCACTCCCCTCTTTTCCTTTTGATTACTTTCCTCTTCCAGGCTCCAGCCTGCCAATTCTGACTTTAATCCTTACTCTACTGTCTGTTTCTTACTGATGCCACCAGGTACCTGCTTCCAGATGCTTACCCTGGCTTCAGCCATGTTCCAGGACCAATGATGCATCAGTAGGAGGATGTATTCACTGCAGTAAAAAAAAAAAAAAAAAAAAAAACCCTCCATCGTGAATTTAGACATTGCTGGCAGGGACTGACTTTCATAACTGTGGAGGAAAGCCAAAACTGCATAAAGGAAGTCTGTTTGCAGAGTTCATATTCCTTAATTTTAGTGAATGGATGTGGGTGTGCTGAAAACTTCATCTTTTAAGAACTGCCTAAATTTCATAATTATTTCATTTTCATCCGCTCACAGATGGTTTTGCCCTGAGTGTAAAAACTGGAGAGCCAATATAAAAGGATGCTACCTTTCCACTGGCAGTTAAAATTTACATTTCAAACCTTACTTTTCAGAACCTTGGAGAGCATCAAGCCCAGGCCTCCATTTCCTCACCCCAGGCAGCTCAAATGTACAATGATTTCTCTTGGAAAAAAAAGGAAGGAAGGAAAGAAGGAAGGAAGGAAGAGAAGGAAGGAAGGAAGGAAGGAAGAAGGAAGGAAGGAAGGAAGGAAGGAAGAAATAAATGATAAATTGACAGTGAGGCTTGTGGATTCTGCAACAGAAATGCCTTCTGCAATGACCTAGTTTCATAATTTAAGTTATGTTGTATTATGTTGTGTTGAGTGCCTGTGAGGTTAAGTATAGACTCAATAAGACATGGGCAAAGCTAGATTCTGCCAGCTCCTAGGATAATAACCTCAGCAAACCAACCTCTCTAAGCCTTAGTTAGCTCTTTTTGTCTGTAAAATGGAGTTGCATACAATAGCCTTCTCCTTCCTTCCTTCTCTTATTCTTTTTTTTTTAAAGTCTTGTAGATTATATGCATATTTAATCTTTAACTTACCCATCAATCCACCTAGCCAGTTGTCTAGGAGGCTTTCTTTTCTCTGTTTATATGACTTGTATCAGAAGAAGGGCCAAGAGAAATAAGGCACAGTTGTTGCCCATAGAGGAACCTGTTTCTCACAAGGAAAGGGGACATAGAAGGCTCTATCTGCCATAGAATATGGCTTACAAACATCAGGTGTAGAGCCCTGAAGAGGGGATCTCCACAACTGTTCTCCTCTTTATTCTGTATGATTGTGGGGAAAAAACACGCATGGGGCGGCCCTGGGCCCACGGCAGCAACTCGGGCAGCGGTGGAGTCCCGGGGCTCCCCCTCACCCTCGCAGGTTCCCACATACTCAAGAAAGTCCAAGATTCCAGAGACTAGCAGCTTGGTGGCTGCAGACCCCAGAAGACACGTGGACTGGGTTTCCAAAGAGAAGTTTTTTATCCATGGTAGTAGTTGGATCTAGATGTACGTGTGCCCCCCCCCCAGAAAAGCCAGGGGAGCTGGTTTAAATAAGGAGGAAGAGGGGAGGGAATAACTTAATTAGCTATGTCCCCTGGCCTTTAGATAACTCATTAATATGTAAATCTCTCGAGGCTGAGGCCTGTTAGTCAGGCCCTCTACCTGTGACTGACGGTGCAGGTTAAATAGAGATTAGACCCGGTATCAGGGCCCTGGGTTCTGGGGGCATGGCTGAACACCTGCCATCTTGGAGTTCTAGGCCCATGTCAACCCAAGATGCCTTTCTACAGCCTGACGTATGATGACTACAAGTCCAGGGGCATTATTTATCTGCCTCTTCATCCCCAGAGGAAGAAACAGACACAGAGAAGCAAATATCTAACTCAAGATCACACAACAGATGAGACAGGAAAGTCAGAGTATGAACTCTGGTCTCTCTGACCTTAAGTAATTATCCCTAATATGATGCCCCTTAAATAAAAGTGTAACTAGTTCTCAAGGTTGTATTCTCCTTACATGAAATAATGCCTATAATGGTCAATCTTGAGTGTCAACTTGATGGGATTTAGAATCACTTAGGAGACATACCTGTGGGTATGTCTGTGAGGGTGATGCTAAAGATGTTTAATTGGGGCATGGGCGTCTGGGCTGAAGGTGGGTAGCAGCATCCTATGATAAAGGGTACTGACTGAATAAAACAAGAAGATAAGCCAAGTATCAGTGCTTACATCTCTCTGCATCTGGTTACAGATGCAAACTGATCGATGATCTCATACTCCTGGGCCATGTCTTCTGTCATCTTAAATAGTAAGCCCAAAAAAGTCCTTTCTCTTGTTGCCTTTGTGAGATATTTTCTCGTCTGAGGACTACTAATATAATGCCCGCTGCCCACTAATTCCAAGTAGGTTGATTCCTTTGGTTGGTAATAGTTACAGTAACTAGACAAGAGGATTGGGCCTCTGTACATCTGTTCTCTTTTGGGGTAACAGAACCCCAAGAGTGATCATATATTTTGGAAGGAGAAGTGCCCTCACCTCTGTCTTGAGGCTTTCTGCTCTGGAGTATTGCTCTATTTGTCCCTATTCTGAGCTTTTCTTTGAAAGTTTCCTGTTTGTTTATAGCATTATCAACCAGTGCTAATATGTTTCTTTGTTTTCTATGTCTCCTTGGTCTCTTCCAGAGACAATTGTTTGGCTCATTCATGGTGGCTCAGTTCTTTAATTATAGCCCTTGGGAGACAGAGGTAGGTAGATACCAACCTGGCCTACATAACAAGTATCAAAAAACAAGAAACAAGAAACAAAAACAAAACCCCAAACAACAATGAAAACCAAAACCCAAAACACATGTACTAGTTGGAAATGTACTTGGTGGGAACTGTAGTGCTAAATGCGTGAAGTTGGTGAGTACAAACAGCACAGCCTTTTTCCTCCTAAAGGGGAATTTGCCACCACAGGAATCTCGAGCACACTTCCCATTACTAGAACAACAAAAGGGTAGACAACCATTTCCTATTCCTCTTTGATGCATTGGACCCTCGCACATAAACAAGATCCCCCAGCCCAGGATTTCTGAAGAGGCTCTGGTAATTCAGGCAGGTAGCAAGAATCTGCCTGGTGGCTCAACTACAGGGGCAAAGGGCAGTTGCCTTGGGTTCCAAGAGTATAGGTGCTTGGCAGCAGTGTCCAGTGCCCAATGCTGGTTCTACTAGGGCTGCTGTGACTCCTGTCTGGTGTGATTTCACTGTGGGATCTGCAGAATGGCCCAATGGCATAGGTGTGGTACTATCTGTACAACTACTATGCATATAGCCTTCTGTGTTTTCTCCTGGCTACTCTTCCTAGTAAGTGTGTGTGTAGGTCAGGGTCTACTCCTGTAGAAGTCACAGAGCAATGTTGAATGTTTTTCCTCTATCTCTCTCTTATATTTTGAGACAGGGTCTCTCCATAAATCTAGAGCTCACCACTTTGGCTAGCCTGGCTGGCCATCAAGCCCCTGAGATCTACCTGTCTTAATCACTACCACCCCAGCTCTGGCATTATAGGTTTGCACCACCCTGCCTGGCTTTTTACATAGGTGTTGGGGAATCGAAATTTAGGTCCTTGAATCTACATAGCAAGCACTTTGTCCACTAAGTCATGTCCACAGTCCTCTCCTGTATTTCTGTTGACATACCTGAAAGTCTATCAACAGCTTATTATTTTTCTAGTATTTTTTATTTTTGATGAAAATAACTAGTCATTCATTTTCCCCCAATATGTTTTATTTATTTTTGTGACAGGGTCACATGCCTGGGTTGTCCTTGAACTCATTATGTGACTGGAGTTGACCTTGGCCTTCAGATCCTTTTGCCTCTACCTCTGTGAAGCTCTGGGATCACAGACTTGTGCCACTGTGCCTGGCTTATCTGACCCTGGGAGTCATGCTCATGGCTTTCTGCATGCTAGTTGATTACTCTCCTAACTGAGTTTTTCATTTAGGTCAATACTAAGTTCCACCTTGCTTGTTAGCACATAAAAATGATTTGGCCTCTAAGAAGCCTGTTCCTTGCTCTTTTTACTGTGCCAGAAAGTTAGGAGGGTAAATTAACACTGAGAATATAGTAGTAAAGTGCTGGCCTAATGTGTACAAAGACATGAGTTCAATCCCTGGTGCCCTAAGAAAATAGTGGTGGTGGAATTCTAAGTAATCTATGACTAGATAGTCATGCTCCAAGGTTATAAACTTAGTATTCTATTTTTTTTCCCACTAAGAATTGTACCTGCTTCTCCATAGAATCAAAGATCCACATTTGGTGACCCTAGGCAATTGGCTTACTGTCTGAAAGCCTCTCATCTCTGAAAGCCTCTCATCTTTGATGGGTATGAAAGCAAGTAGAAAATACACATTAAGTGTTTCTTAAATCACTGCTGGGTCATAGGAAGTGTTACCAGTGTGTGTTAGTCTGTGGGAACATTTCTTTACAAGAACTGTAACAGCCAGAGAGGTAGCACTTTCCCCTGAAACAGGCATCTTAAAAATTCAAAAGGAAGATTCCAAGCCAGTCACGGTGATGCACACCTTTTATCTCAGTACTTGTGGGGCAGAAACAGATGGCTCTCTGTGTGTCGGTGGCCAGCCTGGTCTATATGGTAAGTTCCAGGACAGCCAGGGCTTCATAGAGAAACCCTGTCTCAAAGGAAGAGAATGAGAAAGGGATAAAGGTGGATTGGGAAAGAGGAGGGGGAAGGAAGAGGGGGAAGGAAGAGGGGGAAGAGGAGGGGGGAAGAGGAGGGGGGAAGAAGAGGGGGAGGAGGAGGGGGGAAGAGGAGGGGGAAGGGGAGGGGGAGGAGGAGGGGGGAAGAGGAAGGGGGAAGAGGAGGGGGAAGGAAGAGGGGGGAGGGGGAGGAGGAGGGAGGAAGAGGAGGGGGAAGAGGAGGGGGAAGGAAGAGGGGGGAGGGGGAGGAGGAGGAGGAGGATCCCATACAATCGTGCCGATTGTTCCTGGATGGTTTGGCAGTTTGTCCCTTCTCTCCAGATTCTGTGTGATACATCCCACAGTCTGTGTGGTAGTTGTAAATCACACATGACTAATAACTCCGAGAAAGCATTTTGTAAGCCTTATAACACGCCTTGATTCTAGGCAAAAACAAAACAAATAAATACACTAAAAGCAAAACTCTAGAATATTTGTTCTCCTGGAACCATTTTGAAGGATAACATTTTTTGGGGGTGCCTACTAGTTTTCTCTCAAATTAATCTTTCTTTTAGCCAGCTACTAAACCCAGAGGGCTTGATTAGTAAAAACCCACAATAGGTCAACAACTATAGAATATGATGGTTTAAACAGCCATGGAGGCAGGGTACTTGGGATGAAGTTTAATTAAGAAAAATGGATTTAAGGGCTTTGGTCAATGAGAAACTCCTTTCTAAAGTGATGGCTATTTGGAGTTCTTTAACAAAATCCTATTATTAAGAAATCTGCAAAAGAAAATCAAGTAGAAATGGTGTCTTTGTTTGGGTTTTGTTGCTGTGAAGGACACCTTGACCAAGGAAACTCTTATAAAGGCAAGCATTTCGTTTGAGCTGGCTTAACAGTTTCAGAGGTTCAGTCCTCATTAACATCATGGTGGGAAGCATGGCGTCATGCAGACCGAGTTGGTGCTGGAGAAGCCAAGAGCTCTACATCTTGATTTGAAGGCAGCCAGAAGGGGACCTTCTTCCATACTGGGTAGAGCTTCAAAGCTTACCCTCACAGTGACACACTTCCTCCTACAAGGCCACACCTCCTAATACTGCATTTTCATGGGCCAAGCATATTCAAATCATCACCAATAGTTATTGTGTGGTTTACTTTTTTCTTCTAAGCAGGGACTTCATACATTATCCTGGCTGATCTTAAATGCTCATGACTTCGTCTCCCAACCAACAGGGTCATGTCACTACACTAAGCTCATGAGCTTATAGCTGAGCCTCTTATTGCAAGTTCTCTCAGTTTAGAATACTGTTCAGTAAAACAAGGAAGTCAAGTTTAGCTGCAATGAGGAAATTGTCTCCCTACCTTGTCTCCCCTCTCTGTCTGTCTATCTGTCTGTCTGTGTCTGAGGTCTTGATATGCAGCTAGAGCATGTGATCATTCTACCTCAGCCTCCTGAGTTGCTGGGATTTCATAGGTATGCCACACCTTAGAGACTTTTTCTAAGGTGGATTTTTGTGTTGTTGTGACCAAATATTTGAGGAAACAATGCAGAAGGGGCTTTTCTTTGTCTTGTGAACTCAGATCGTCCAAGGTCACTGACTTCATGCTTCTAGGCTATGATGAAGCACAACATCATGGCAGAAGGGCATGGTAGGATAAAGCTGTTCACTTCACAGCAGTCAGAAAGTACAGGGGCCAGGGCACGAGCCCTAAGGAAGTACTCCCAATGCCATTTCCTCTGGTTAGGTGCATCCTTAAAAGTTTCCGGCACTTCCCCAAATGGCACTACCAGCTGGGGACCATGTCCTCAGTACATGAGCCTTCAGAAGGTCTCTCACATTCAATCCACTATGCAGTGGTTTGAGGTTTTCCTGTCTCCCTGACATCTGTGCCATTAAACACTCTTAGAATGGCATGAAATGCTATTGTCCCTTTATATTCTATATCTGAGAAATATTTGTATTCATACTTTGCCTTATGTGTTACTTTGGGTCTTTCTATTCTTTATATTGGAGAGTTTCCCTGTTCCTGTTTTATGCCTTAACTTCAGAGCTCATTTGTTCCTTTATTCTTGTTCTTTGACATGATTTTTTTTGAAGTATGATTTGAAAATACCCTCTTCCTTTAGACAAATTAGTTTTCTCAAACACAAAGGCTTCCTTGGAGTGGTGATCTGTCAAATAGTGTGTGGAGGTAAAAGCTTGAGGCTGTTACTTATCAATGGAACTACACTTCAACTTGTGTAGAAAGATTTGAAAATTACCCCTAAAGAACAGTGGCAGTCCAGCTGAGCACAGACATGATTCTGCGTCAGCAAGATTGCCTGGGAAAAATCCTTTCAAATGTAATGCTGACAAGAAAACAAAAGGTGTGTCATAAAGAATCTAGTGTAAATTCTCCCCCTGTGTAATCCTGCAAAGGGTGTGTGGATTAAAAATCAAAACAAGTAACAACAAAAAATATCACCATGTCTAGCACTAAATACCACAAGACACAATGGAAGCTTCTCCTTCCAAGTGGGGAATTGATAGAGTGGCCTTCAAAGATGGTAGTGCATAGGGTGTGTCTACCACCTAGTTTTACAATCTATAAGGCAGTTACTGCTGTCTCTGTGTATACCCCAGAGGCATGGAATACATTACCAACACATGATGCTAGAAAGGAAAGCAGTGAGTCTTGGAGCCAGGCAGGCTACTTCCCCCCAAAATCCATACTCTTTTGTTTAGTATTTGTAATCCTAAGTGGATCCTTGACCTATTTTCATTTTCCTTAAATACTTTTCTGACTGCACGGGCACAGTGTCCTCTACCATGATTTAGGCTGAACTCCCTCCTGTGTTTGTCTCCTCACTGATTGTCATAGGGTGACAGTTGCTACAAAGAGAGGACTCTGGAGGGAAGCTGATTGACACCTCCACACAGTCAGGTGGTTCTGAGGGATGTACTTGCATCGTTTTTATTAAGATGCAAGAGAACTGCATATGGGGCTGGAGAGACAGCCAGCGGTTAACAGTATATTCTGCTCTTCCAGAGGTCCTGAGTTCAATTCCCAGCAACCACACAGTGGCTCGCAACAGTCTGTAATGGGATCTGATGCCCTCTTCTGGTGTGTCTGAAGACAGCTACAGTGTACTCATATACATAAAATAAATAAATCTTTTGAGAGAAGGAAAGAGAGAGAGAGAGAGAGAGAGAGAGAGAGAACACTATACAAGGTAGGTGATTAAGCGTGCTAGACTTACAGATGCACACCAGCACACCCACATGCATGTGCAGCAAGAGCTTTACTTACTGGGCCATCTCCCAGCATCTTTAATGTGTGCATATGTGATCACAGATGTGTGCCGTGGCACACATATGAAAGTCTGAACCCAACCTCAGGTGCCAGTCATCACCTTCCACCTTATTTGAGACAGAGTCTCTTTGTTTTCTCGCTGCTACATGTACCAGACTAGCTGGCCTAGACTAGCTTCATGGGATTCTTGTTTCTACCTCACATCTTGCTTGCAGGAGCCCTGGGATTACAGATGACCACGATGACACCTGACTTTACATAGGTTCTGAGGATCTGAACTCGGGTCCTTACCCTTGTGTGGCAAGCACTTACCCACTGAGATATCTTCTCAACCTCCTCAATGCCTTTTTCTTCTTTTACTACATGGTCAAAGAATGAGACAGATAACACATTTGTCCCCATGTTTTGGTGTGTGTGTGTGTGTGTGTGTGTGTGTGTGTGTGTGTTATGTGAGGGCTGGGGAGACATAAAACAGGCATGAAACACAGATGCAGGTAGATAAGCTGTGGATGGCGGTGGAAATGAGTCAGAAGGATAAAGAGGTGGAATCTTGTGTGGAGCAAACGGAAGCGTCAGTGAGTGCAGCGCCTCCTAGAGGAGGGCAAGCTGGAGAGGTTAGAGATGAGGGGAAGCTGTTTTAAAGCGGCTGAGTCAAGATGGGGGCGGGCAGAGCAGATGTCCGGTACAGAATTTGGTAACAGGAATGGTAACAGAAAAAGAAAGGAGGATGAAGACTGGACTCCAGAGTGCTGCCGGAGGCAACTGTGTAAATGATGGGAGAACATGTTGGGGAGAGAGAGAGCTGGAGTCCTCTTTTGGATATTTTAGCGTTGAGGCGTTTATTATATAAGGACATTGACTCTAGGATTCTGGAGTTTGAAAACAAAAGTTGAAATGAGGTGGGCAGAGAGATAGAGAGGGATTCGTCACACAGTAGTATGTATAGGTGTGGTGACCACTGTAATTTTGAAGTTGGGGTGAAGTCTAAGCACTATTTGGTGATATCAACAAAACCAGTGTAATCGCCAAACCTTTGTGGCTTCTGTTGCTAATATGTTCACACATCTTGTTACTGTGGGTTTTTTTTTTTTTATTAGTTAAAACAGGAGCATTATGGTTTGAGCATAAAACATTTCTTATAGATCTTTATGTTAAAATTTGCTCCTCAGCTGGTGGCACTATTTTGGGAAATGACTGAAACTTTAGGAGGTGGGACCTGGCTGGAGGAAGTAGGTCACTGGAGCGTGACCTGGAAAGAGACCTTGTCCCTAGCCTCCTCCTGACTGTTGTTGCTGTTTGCTGTTGTGTAGTTCCAGCCTTACAGCATGAGGCTCTGCCTTGTTACAGGTCCAGAGCTGACGGGGCTGGTGAACATGAGGGTCACATGTGTGTCACTACCTCCACAGAATAAAGCTTAAACATCAGTATTGCTGTGCTGTGGATCTGGCACGTTCTCCACAGGCCCCAGAGTTAAAAGCATATTTCTTATTCCCAGAGTGCTGACACTGAGAAGATAGGGTGATCTACTGAGAGGCTGTCTAATTGTTCCCCGATAACTGTCAAAGAGGGTTGTACTACTCTGCATCCCTTTGTTTCTGGGCCACCACAAGGTGAACAGCTGTGTGCTCTCCACCACAGTGGGCTGTCCACCACTGTCCCAAAGCAACAACAGCACCATAGATTGGAACCTCAGAACAATGAGCCAAAGTAAAACTTTTGGTTATAGTAACTGAAAGCTGACATGAAGCAAGTCATCAAATGGCACTTTTTGAGTCATCTGTAATATTTTCGTCTCATCTAAAATATTCCTGATTTGGCAGTGCTGGCCTCTACACATGATACAGTCACTATAACTTTACCTCAAGACACAAATGTCATTTACAAAACACCAGACAATTGAATGTAGGATGCTAATTCTATAGACATAGTTATGGGTTTAATTATGTCTCTCCAGAAGATACGCTAATGTTATAATCTCCAGTACATTGGGATGTGACATTATTTGCAAATTATGCCATTACTGATGTACTTAGTTACAAGGAGATGATACTGTGATAGGACAAAGCCTTAACCCACCATGACTTGTCCTCAAATGACAAGCAGAGACACACGCAAGGCAAAGACCACCATGTGTTATAGCAGCGACAATTAGATGAAGCTGTGGATTGCTAGTGGACACCAGAGGCTACAGGGGTAAAGAGGCATTCTCCCAACAGGCCTCAGGGAGCAAGGTTCTGATACCTTACCCTAGCCTTTAGAGTTGGGAGAAAATAAATATATTTGTGTTGTTTTAAACCAATCAGTATTTTGTTACAATAGTTCTGGAAACAAATAAAATACACGTCTACGGTCTTTTTACAACATAGTCATTTATTTTATTGCTTCTTTTTAAAATGGCCTTTTAAAAGGCATGCTTCAGTAGCATCCAGAATTTTTCAGTTGTAGGGACATAACTCTAGAAAAAGCAACTTAAACCTAGGCTAACTTTCTCTGCTTTCTTTTAAAGTAATACTAACTTCAAAGAGTTTGGGTTTGTTGTTGTTTGTTTGTGGCCATTTGTGGATAGTAGAGCATGTGTGCATGTAAGCATGTATGCATGAGTGCATGAGTGCATGTATGTATGAGTGCATGTGTGCATGAGTGCATGTGTGCATGTATGCATGAGTGCATATGTGCATGAGTGCATGTGTTCATGAGTGCATGTAAGTATGTGTGCATGTATGCATGAGTGCATGTATGCATGAGTGCATATGTGCATGAGTGCATGTGTGTAGTGCAGTCCCACCACTCAGGGGATGGGTAGTGGGGGAGAAAGGAAGAGGTTTGTGAATTCAAAACCAGTCTTGAAAATCCCGGGGCTATGGATGTAGCTCAGTAGTATAGTTTTTCCTTAACATGTCCTTTTACCTCAAGACACAAATGTCATTTATACAAAGCCAGACAATTGACTGTAAGAAACTAATTCTGTAGACAGAGTTATGGGTTTGTGTCTCTCCAAAAAGATAATCCTAAAATCCTAATCCCTAGTACCTTGGAATGTGACATTATTTGTACAGTACCTCTCTCTCTCTCTCTCTCTCTCTCACACACACACCACACACACACACACACATACACATACACACACACACACACACACACACACACACACAGAGACAGAGACAGAGAGACAGAGGAGTCTTTCTTGAACAACACAGTTAAGAATGATAATTAGTTCACTACCTTGTGATATGCAGAGGTGTTTTGGGAATAAATATAGAGGAACTCTTCTTTTCCTGGGGGGAACATTTTGGAGGGAGAGCATCACTGTAAATCTGCCCTCTACAGTACAGAGGGAAGAGAACGCTGGTCCCTGAGGTCCCTTAATAGCTCCTAGGAGCTAGAGGAAGTCAGTGCAAGGATGTTACACAATATAAACAGGCAAATGTAGCACTGGACATTTAAAAAGGTATTCCTCTTGTGACCATTTCACTTTAAGCTCACGTGGAAGCCTAGGGTAACTGAGGCCCCAGCTCCACAGAGGTGCCTCTGAGAAGCACTGATTTAAGGATGTCTCTGTGTGGTCTAACTGGTGTGTAGTTACAGTAGCCTGAACGCATCTGTGAGAACTGCAATCAAACTGTGCACTTCCGACATCACTTCTCCTGGGTAGGCATCTGCCAAGCATTAGCAACAACGCTTTCCAGTGAGGTTTCCTGCACAGACCTAAGGCCTTGTATTCTGTGAACCCATTAATACAGCGGGATCAGACTCATATTTTGTTATGAATGTTTGACGCTTGGCAGGTATTTGCACTCACTTGACCTTTCAAATCAGAAACTGTTTCATTTACCATTGTACAGGGAACAGAAGCATCTACTCCTTCTTTAAAAATAAATGCTTTAGTGGGGCACAGTGGTAGGGCAGTTACTTTGGGAGGCTGAGGCAGGGGGATCACTTGAGACCAGAAGTTTATGGTTGGCCTAGAAGATAGCAAGACCCTAACTCAAAAGCAAGTTTGTTTCACTCTAATACCCATATAACGTGTATTCACTGAAGATCAACTTAAAAATATTAAAAGAAAAAAACACAAAGGGGAAAACCCAAAACAGTCATTGGTCCTTAAGCACAATTTCTACCCATCCCTCCAGACTTATCTCTGTATACTTTTTATCCTCTTCCAAAATGTGGTAAAATTATATTCTTAAAATGTGCTTTGTGTCCTGTTACTAATATAATTTCTCTTTTATGGATTACCATAAATTAACTAAGCCATCCCTTGTTGATGGACATCTAGATGTACTCTTGTGCTATTGTGAGCAATATCTCTTTAACTGCTATATTTAAGTTATTTGACATATTTAAATTATTGCCTTAGGAGACAACTGCAGCTAGAACCAATATGATAAAATATATATTTAAAATATTTAATACATATTTACAGTGTATATCACAACTTCGTTTTGTTTTGTAGCCTTACAACAAATATGAGAAGGCCCACAGATCTTAAACTTTTTCTGTTCACAACTCCTTTTGCCTGAGAATTTTTTAGAAAACCTTGGGAAAGTGGGTGTATAAAATGGGTATGCAAATCAAAAATTTACTGGCAGTAGCTCCTAAAGAAATTTACTTTAAAACAATTCTCTGGCATAAATATAATTTTATTGTTTATTAAAGATGAAAGAAAGTTTGCATACTAGTGCTTATTTACTTTTACATAAAGAATGAAATCTTGGCTGAATGCTGTGGGATAAAAAATCATCAACATTTTTAATTTTATTTTTTTCTGTATTTGTCATGTGTATGGTATGCATGTATGTGTATGAAAGGTTTGCATTTGTAGGGGCACACACTTGTATGTGCTTGCAATTGTGTGTACACATGTGTGTACATGGAAGCTCAAGGTTGATGGTAAGAATCATCCTCCATACCTCATTCACCTTACTTGTTGGGACAGGGTCTGTCAATCAAACCCAGAGCTCAGACGCAGCTCCTCTTGCAGCCCATTTGCTCTAGGGACCCACCTTCCAGAGCTGGAATGCCGGAGGCTGCCTCAGCCACTTGGGATATCTGTGGATCTGACTCTGGTCCTTGCACTTCCGTGGTGAGTGTTTTATCAATCAGCCATCTCCCCAGCTTCTCTGCAACAATTTTAGAGCTGATCAATATTTTGATTTTATAATTGTCAATACTAAGAATAGCACTCCTCATGAATACATTGTACAGAAATGCAGAAGTATGCTTAGAGCCATTTCAGGAACTGCCAGACATTCTGTCCTAGTCCCAAGCCAAAATTCACTTAATGATTTGTTATGAATTCAAGTCAGCAACTAAAACAAGAATGTGTGTATATGTGTGTGTGTGTGTGTGTGTGTGTTTGTGTGTTTCATTGTGTGTGCTCATGCACATTCGTGTGCCTGTGAGGTCAAAGTACAAATGTGGGTGTCATCAAACACACCCCCTCTTTCTGTTTTCCTATTAGGTCTGTGACCTGGAACTCACCAAATAGGCAAGGCTGGCTGGCCAGTGAGACACAGGTATCCTGTCTCCACCTCCCACACACTGGGATTACAAGCAAAATACCACCACATCCAGCTTTTTAACAAATATGCTTTTGAGCTCATATTCTCCTGGGTATAAGGCAAGCACTTTATTGATGAGCAATCTTCTTAGCCTTCAAATCACAATCTTAAAAATCAAACATTCTAACACAACACAATACAAAGATATACTAATGTGATAGAGCTGTCCCTTGCTCTCCACACGCACAACATGACACCCCACAACACACCTCATGTCCAGACTCAATAATAAAATAAAAGCGTTAAAGGTAGCCTGTATATTAGTAGCTTTTCTTTCCTCCCTCACTATCGCAAGGGTAAGATTTGGTATCTTTTTGCTGTTTAAGTTGTGTGTGTGTGTGTGTGTGTGTGTGTGTGTGTGTGTGTGTGTTGCTGGGCCTTGAGTGTGCTAGGCACACCAGTTTACTAGTGAGTTCCATTTTCAGCGCCCAATTTTATTTCTGTAATCATGTATGAACTTGCCCTGGCCCTCAATATACTCAGCATGGTTTTCTATCGTGTTCCAAGCCCCTTCGAAGTCTACACGGGCGTTCTGGATTTTGAATGCTTTGTCCTGTTCTGTACTCTTCCGTTATGCTCAGGTACATGGTACACTTCTTCAGGCATTTTCCAGGCTAGAACTCCCAATTCCCCTGCCTCAGCCTCCCTGGTGCGGAGATTTAGACTTGTGCCACCATGCTGAACTCGGTTTGTGTTTTTTAAAGCTCAGCTTGCTTGAGAATGCTACCCTGATAACCAGACAGAGTCTTGCTGTGTTGGCCATGCCTGCCTAGAACTGCTGGGTCTAAGTCATCCGTCCACCTCAGCCTCCCTTGTAGCTGAGACCATAGGTTGCTCCATTTTGCTGGGTTACAGCTTACAGTTGCAACTTCTTTCTGGAGGGAGCTCCCTGAGGAGAACGTGGAGCAGGTGGAATTGTGTGCTTTCACTGAACAGGATGCCCATCCTGGACAATCCGTTCTTTTCTGGTGACAAATGCTTCAGTGAGCTGTGAATCAACCATGGGCCTGTCTGCTCTTTGATTGACATGTGACCTCCTTCTCTCTGAAGGAGGCAGCTGAGATGGAAACCGGGATGTGTTTCTGTAGACTGACACCCACCGGCAGGTTGAGATTGATTCGTGCTGTTGACAGTCAAGGCAACCTGTAGCTTAAGGGTGAAGGGCCTGCTTCCATCTTCAGTACCCACTAGGCTCATTTGTGACTCAGTTCCCTCTTCTGTGAAATGTACCTCCTTCACATAGGTACTGTGATGATTTCCTCACTCCAGAAAAGCTCTCATGGCCTGGCTTATTGAGAGCACTAACGGAGGGGTAGGGGTGTGGCTGGATGATAGAGGACAGGGCCTTGAGTTTGGGAGGGCGGTGTAGGGGGGACAAGTTAATGAACTAATAATGCAAAGGAATGGGGAGGGGTGGGAATGGATGGAAAGGTTTAAAAGGGGGTGGGGGAAGCTAGGTGAACACAGAGGCCAGCCTGAGGTTTTGGAGGGAGATCAGCAGCCCGGCACATCTAGGGTTGGTTTTGGGTTTTGTTTTGTTTTTTTGTTTTGTTTTGTTTTGTTTCCGCTGCAGACTTTCCCACGCCGCTGCCGAGAGGGTGGGAGCAGCCCCGCACGTGGAGGGAAAGCAGCAAACGAGGGTCGGGCCAGGTCGCGGTAGAGGAGCTGCGGCTGCGGGCTGCCGGGCGCGCAGAGAGCGCATTGTGCGGGAGCGCTGAATGGAGCTGAGCTGTGTGCGGGCGGGCTCGCACGGATTAGCCTGCTTTCCCATGAACTACAAAAGAATGCTCGAATCTGGGGCATTTGTCATCAAGAGGCAGGATGCAAGGTAACCGGAGCTTTTCCCGGGCTGCCGCAGTCTTTGGGGACGCGGGTCACTCTAATCCTTCCTGTTTATATTGTGAACGCGTCGGCAGCGAGGCTTAAGCAGGGCCGTGGTAAATACGCATGGCAATGCGGGCATTCCTAAACAGCTACGTCCTCGGCTTGCTTTTCATTTGTAGTCTGGGGAAGGGGCACTGTTGCCTCCCATGTATTCGGTCCCAACCCAGAGCGGCTGAGCGGCTGACACAGAAGCGCTTCGAGGCTGCCTTTCTGCACACAGAACTGGCTTTGGCCCTTGTATATTCCTCTGTGTTTAACACAGTTGCTTCCCTGGTTTAGTCCTTCCATGACTGGGAATTTCAGAAGATTGTAGTGTAAAACTATCCAGGCACAGCTAATTTAACAGAGAGTTATTAGAAGAAGAAGAAAAACAACAAACAAACCAAACCAAATCAAAACAAAAAGAGGTTCTTATGGTGTCTGTAGAAGCCAGGAGATAAACTGGTCATTGGTGGGACCTTGTTAAGAATCCCAAACAACACATTTCCTTTTTCACTGGAATTTGATCTCTCTCAAAACCGACAGTCTCAGGTTTGTGAGTCTGTGCAATTAAATATTTGTGAATGGTGAAGTTTCTGGTAGCCCCACTCCTAGTTTAAGCCACAAAACACACCAACGTGCTGGAATTGAGCCTGGAGCCAGAACTCGAAGAAGGTTTATGGGGGACAAACAAGCAGGCCCTGTCTAGGCTTTGTTCTCATAAGAGGAGTAAAGACATTTTTCCTAATTTGTTCATTTATTACTTAACTCTAAAACCATTTAAAAGTGAGCCTCATGTTGGGGTTAGGAAAAGTAATACGATGTTCTGCTTGTGGTGGGGGCTTGAGGAGAGGGGTCAGGGTCAAGACAGAACAGCGCTTAAGGAAAGTGAAAGAGGAGAAGACAGGATGGGGCCCCTTTGAAGAAACTGTTAGCCATAAGTCCAAATTTGGAATGACTTAACAATGATCCTGACAAAAATTCTTATTCTCTTAACTCCCACTCTATATAGTTAGAATGTCCGCAGAAGATCAGGGAACCCAGACTCTCTGTTGCTCTTATTTTCCTTCCCAGTCTCCCCCAGTCCCCAGACTTCCTTCCTCTGAGATGCACCGGGCCCAGCACCTTGCCTAGTCTATGTACTCCGCTAAGCTTTGGTTCCATTTAAAGTACCAGGAACAGTGATGGTTGGAAGGAGATGGTTAATGGGGCAGTGTTTGCAAATACAGCAGAGGGTCTGGGACCTTCTCTGTCCGATGGTGACGAGCAGAAGCCTTTGTCTCAGAAACATGTGCTTCATATTTCTGCAATGATTATGCAGGAAGCATTAATCTCAGAGTTTATGTGTTCCCTTAGCCGGAAAGTTGTGTTGCCCGAGTAGAAAAATCAATAGAGACAGCAGACAGACAGACAGACAGACACGACACACACACACAGATTTAGGGTCCCTCTCCAATATGTACTCTCTTTCTGGAGAATATTAAATATCATTAATTATGAGAAGTGTCTGTTTCTAGGAACTATGAGCCACCACATGCAAAGTGATAGATAAAAAGGCAATTTCTTGTGCTGGAGAAGTTAAGAGCATTTGCTACTCTTAGAGAGGACTTGGGTAGAGTTTCTAGCATGTGCATGGCTGCTTACAATTCTAGTTCTGTGGACTCCAACGCCCTCTTCTGGGCTCCTCAGGTTCCAGGCATACATATGGCACACATATACACATGTAGGCAAAAGCATGCGTACACACAAAATAGAAATAAGTATTTTTAAAGGTAACATTTAAAAAAAAACTAGATGAATATGTCAGTGTTTATTTGGTAATCACTCAACAGTTACATTTTAAAACTCTCTAGCCTTTCCACACCAGCAGAGGCAAAGCCCAAGCGTTTCCCACTCATCTGATGAAAAGCAAGTGTAAGGACCTGGCTCTTCCATCCTGAGTCTGAGACCCACCAACTTGATGAGCTACTGGAGCAGCAAATGGAAAGATTTATTAACTTCCTTATCAATGGAGATATTTGGTACCTTCATTTTATTTCAAAATTAAAGCCATGGATTCTGAGAAGCTCCACTGCGGCGTGTGCCACCTCTGGTTATTTTTCTTGTCTTTATTTGTAACACACTGTCAAATGTTTTAAAGAAGACATCCCTCTTGTCATTCAGTGCCACATCTATGTACAAGGTTTACATAACTCTGGGCTGGGATGTAGCTCTTAGTAGTAGAGTATGTGCTTAGCATGTATGAGGCCCTGGTTTCCAATCCTTAGCATGTGCTGTGAAACTTAAAATTCTTTAGCTAAGCTTCCAGTGGAACATCTTTAAGTTAAAGGACAGAAACAGAAGCTCCCTTTGCTCTTATATTAAACAGACCTCTCTCAGACAGCCCTCCTGAACCCTGAATCAGCAAGGATCCTCTGACTCTGACCCCATTAACACTTGCAATCCATCTGTTGAATTGTCCAGGGAAATGGTGCTTGTTTATTTAATCCCTGCTCTTTTTGCCCCTTAGCTCCCAAGGAGAGACTTTAATCAAACTCAGTAATGTATCCCCAGTACCAACCACATGACCTTTGATTAATAATAATTGTTCAAATAGTACATAAACTATTATAACCCCAAAATGCCATCCTTCCAAATAACTTTTTAAAAGATCTCTTGTGACTAGGGGTGAGGCTCACTGACGGTGCACCTCTCAGTGAATATGGGGCTCTGGGTTCAAACATTAGCATCATTGTGGTGGTTTGAATATGCTTGGCCCATGGGATGTGGCACTATTAGGAGGTGTGGCTTTGTTGGAGGAAGTGTGTCACTGTGGGGTTGGGCTTTGAGGTCCTATGCTCAGGCTCTGCCCAGTGCAGAAGAAGCCTTTTCCTTGGGGTCTGCAGATGCCAGTCTCCTTCTAGATGCCTTCAGCTCAAGATGAATAGAACTCTTGGCTCTTCCAGCACACAGTCAGCTTGCATGGTGTCATACTTTCCACCATGATGATAAAGGACTGAACCTCTAAAACTGTAAGTCACCCTCAATTAAATGTTTGCCTTCATAAGAGTTGTCTTGGTCATGATGTCTCTTCACAGCAACAAAACCCTAGCTAAGAAAACCACCAAACACACAAAATCTAAATTTTTTTTTAACATGGTTACACAGAAGATGATCCACTCTTTTATTTTCATTGTTTTGTTTTTCAAGACAGGGTTTCTCTGTGTAGGCCTGGCTGTTCTGAAACTCACTCTGTAGACAAGGCTGGCCTCAAACTCACAGAGACCACCTGTCTTTGCCTCCTGGGTGCTGGGACTAAAGGCAGTGCCACCACCTCCCACCTGACTTACTTCTCTTTTTGAGGAAGATCTCCTCACATTAGTTGAAAGACATATTTTCTATTAGAGGGCATGAAGGGCTTGAAGGCCACCAGCTATCTGTGATTAGCAAACAGAAAGTGATAATTACTTCTTTATTACTGTGACCAAATGCCTTGCAAGAAGCAGTTTAAGGCATGGTGGCACACGCCTTTAGACCCAGCACTTGGGAGGCAAAGGCAGGCAGATCTCTGAGACTGAAGTCAGCCTGTTCTACAGGCAAACTCTAGGCTAGTCAAGACTACATAGTGAGACCCTGTCTCAAAACAAACAGAAGAGGCAGTTTAAGAAGGAGGGGGCTATGTGACTCAGTTTGGTGGGGTCACCGTGGTGCAGAGGTTGTCATAACAGGGACATCAGGCAGGTTGTGTTAGGATGTGACTTTAGTCAGGAAGCAGAATGAGCTGAGTGCAAGTCCTTAGTTTGCTTCCTTCCTCAACCCCCTCATTACTCAGTCTAACACTATGCTAGTTAGTTATGGTTCATTTGACAAAAATCAGAGGCATTTTGAAGGAGGGAACCTCAGATTGCCTTCACTAGATTGGTCTGTGGACAAGTTGGAGAGCATATTCTTCATTAATGACTGACGCAGGAGGCCCTGGCCCACTCTGGGTATTTCCATTCCTAAGGTGGTCCTGGACTGTGTGAGAAGCAAGTTCAGCAAAGCAAGGGGACACTTCATCAGTAAGTGTGTCCCATCATGGTCTCTGCTTCAGCTCCTGCCTCCTGATCTGTGCTTGAATTCCTGCACTGCCCTGACTTTCCTCAATAATGGACTGTGACGTGGGACTATAAGCCAGATAAACCCTTTCCTCCCAAGTTGGTTTTGATCGGTGTTCTATCACAGTCATAGAAAGCTGACAGGACAGGGACCTCTGCCGACCACAGTCAAGGTGAGATGTCTCTCATCGGTTAAATATCTCTTGACATACCCTCAAAGATGCACCCAGAGGTGAGTCTCTCATGGGATTCCAAATCCAGCCAAGGTGAAAATGGATACAAACTATCGTGGGGGATAGGTGTAGGTAGATATCTGTGAGTTTGATGTCTCCTAAACAGAAGTGTCTTGCTTTTGTATAGCTCCATGCATGGCCATTTTAACTGGGCAATTTTCTGTTCACTCAGCCTGCTGCTGGGCAAAACTGTAGTTTTGTATTTAGTTCCTGTCCTCCAGATACTTCGGATTTACTTGGGGAAGTAACACACAGGCATATGCAGGAAGACTAGAAGACTGAGTTGTAAAACCAGTGCTATAGACAGTAACACTGGGAGGACTCCAGATGAAAGGTGGATGTTGGGAAGGGAAAGAGAGTAGACAAAGATGAGATTCAACGATGTTGAAAATGACCTTTGAAGAAGAGATCAAGCCTGCTTAGCCTATGAGAAAGGAATACTGCAGCAAAGCACAGAGTAAGGAATGACAGCATGTGGCTAGACATCAATGCAGTTACAGTTTGCCCAATAGAAGAATCCTGTAAGAATGCAGTGAGCCAGCTTGGGAGTTGCTGCTTTCAGACACTGAATTAATTACTTTTCTTGTTGCTATGACAAAGTACCTGATAAAAGCAACTTACACTGAAAAAAGGAAGGAAGGAAGGAAAAGAGGGAGAGAAGGAGGGAGGAAGGAAGGAAGAAAGGAAGGGAGGGAGGGAGGGAAGAAGGGAGGGAAGGAAGGAAGAAGGAAGAGAGGGAGGGAGGGAGGAAGGAAGGAAGAGAGGGAGGGAGGAAGGAAGGAAGAGAGGGAGGAAGGAAGAGAGGGAAGAAGGAAGGAAGGAAGAGAGGGAGGAAAGAAGGAAGAAAGGGAGGGAAGGAAGGAGGAGGGAGGGAGTGAGGGAGGGAGGGAGGAAGGAAGAGAGGGAGGGGGGAGGGAGGAAGGAAGGAAGGACAGAAAGTGACTGTTGGTCCCTGGATGGTTAGACAAGGACCTTTCTTTCAAAGACCATTAAATTAAATGTATCTCCATTTTGGTATTCATTTCACATGGACAAAGATGTCTTCAATCATGCCAATTAAATCTTAATATCGATTAGTTTGGAGCAATGGGATTTGTAGTGGGTTTTTTGTTTTTGTTTTGTTTTCTTGTTTTTTAACTTTTTTGTTTCTTTTTCAATCACTTGGTTTTAAAGTGAGTAAAAATATTAGTATAATTATTTTTATAAAAAATTAAATGGAATCTTCAGAAACATGACAGGACCATGGGAAAGGGTTATTCAAGAGACCAGGGAAAGAGAGAGAGAAACAGAGAGAGAGAAACAGAGAGAGAGAGAGAGAGAGAGAGAGAGAGAGAGAGAGAGAGAGAGAGAGAAAGAGAGAGCTGAAAGAACAACTTATACAGAGTAGAGATTTATTTTGGCCCTTGGTTCCTGAGACTTTTGTCCATGACCATTTGGCTTCATGCACTTCTCTGCCCACAGGCAATAGGGAGCAGGACAAAGGGGACATGAGAACCCTGCCTTCTCCTGAGATCGCCACCAGTGTAAGGATGGTGCTGCCTTTATCTAAGGAGGGTCTAATCGTCTCTGGAAACACCTAGACAGACAAGCCCAGAGTGCTTCATCAATCTCCTGGACTAGTGGTTCTCAACCTTCCTAGTGCTGCAACCCTTTAATACAGTTCTTCATGCTGTGCTGACCCCCAACGGTAAAATTATTTTTGTTGCGCTTTCATAACCATAATTTTGCTACTGTTATAATCGTAATGTAAATATCTGTGTTTTCTGATGGTCTTAAGCAACCCTGTGAAACGGTTGTCCGGCCCGCCAAGGGGGCGATGACACACGGATTGAGAAACACTGTCCTAGATGAGTCTAAGTCCAGTCAAATTGAGGATAAAGAATAAAGATCATATGTCTTAGCCAAGATAAGATATTCTAGATGTTGGAGTTAACCATTGCTTGGCTGTTCATGCGCTGGTGTCTTTGTACTCTGCTGTACTCCTTGGATGAATCCTGAGGGTCTAAGCCATTCCTGTGTATGTCACTACTCTGGCTAATGATTGGTTAATCAAAGACACATGATACAGTTCCTGACAGTTAAATATGAAAGGAAGATGGCCCAGTAGTGAACGATGAAAGAATTTTAGGATTTTCAAAAGGAAATAGCAGAGAAAACTCCATTTTTTCTACCTCTCTAATATTTTAAGTCATTAAATATAGGCATCTTGTGACTATAAAACAATATACCTGAAACCAGAAACCACCACTGAGCATAAGGGAACAGAAAGAAGGAAAAAGTGGGGGGCTTTTGATGACATGAGCTTAGTTTAGTCACCCATTGACACTAGAATGAGAAAATACATGATGGAAAACCTAAAGCTTGCTTCAAGAAAGCACCCTGACAGATGTATGGAGAAAAAAGCATGGTGACATGTGTGTCAGTCTGACAATAAGAACAGAATGGTTCTTTTTTCACAATGAGAACACACACACATACACACACACACATATGCACACACGGATGCACATAGACACACACAAGTACAGGTAAAATTACCAAAAGTCTGATTTGTCCCAGTGCTATGAGTTGCACTCCGGGCCCCACTCCATGCACAGAAGGCAGACATTTATGGAAGTCGTATTCTTTATAAAACACTTCATCTCATTAGCGCCCTTAACAACTCGAGGCTTCTTCATCAGATGATGAAATGGAGACAAAAGGATTTCAAGGGCAAGGCTTGCTAGCAAGTACAACAACTAGGAAGCAGAGCTAAGCCAATGTTCTCTCCTCTAGCTAGTATTGGTTCTCAGCTGTCAACACTCTGTGTGTCATGTGCCCCATACACAGCAGTGTAGGACCAATACAGAGCACCAGCACTTTAAGAAAACTCATATAGTTTCTACGTTGTGTTGGTTCAAGTCTGTGTATTGGCTTTCTTGTGTGGAAAGGAAAATGGTGGAAAGAATTGTGTCCATCCTGGGCCTACCTTACCAGTTCTGTGGCACCCAGTGTGGAAATAAACAGAAGAGGAGAGAGGAAGTGCTGGAGTTTGTATCTTACGAGTTTCCTTCTCCCAGGCAGAAAGTAGCTGTCAGTTCCTGGGTTGTCAGAACAGGTCCCCTTTTCAAAGACCATTGTCTTCCTAGCTTCAATTAAATGTCTCTGCTGTTGGGTGGTATTGAAGGAATTTACCCAGATGGTCTTGCTATGGGCAGTTTTGATCCCAAAACTGAAGTCACAGTTTCAACGATGTTATCTTGAATTTAATATCCATAAGTAGACTCATGTCATTTCCTAATTTTAGTGAAAAGGAATTTAAAGTAAGATTTATTCATGGCGGTCTGGGCCTGAGCACTAAGCAGATCCTAGGTGGCAACTCTGCACCCAATCTCACAAGACCCAAAGGAAACTGACCTCCCAGGAATTCTAACCTGGGCAGTATCTTAGGTAAGGAGACAGCAACACTGGCCCTAAACAGGGAGTAACTGGGACCCAGGAATTCACTCCTGGCCCAGAGCACTGGTTCCTTCCTGTCTGCGCCTGAGCACTGAGCAGATCTTACGCCCCAGCTCTAACCCCAGTAGTAACACTGACCCCACACAGTTCTGACACAACCAAGATAATAGGAAAGACAGGCTCCAGTCAAGGCAGGGCTGTTAGCACTAAGGAGATCCAATGGCTAAAGGCAAGCGCAAGAACATAAGCATCAGCAACCCAGGGTACTGGCATCATTAGAACCTAGTTATCCCACACTAGAAAGTTTCTGAATTCCCCATATCATCAGGAAAGCAAGATTCAGATTTAAAATCACTTCTAATGATAATGATAGAGGACTCTAAGAAGGACATAAATAACACTCACAAAGAATTTGAGGACAACACAGGTAAATAGGTAGAAGCACTAAAGAAGAAACACAAAAATCCTTAAGACAATTACAAGAGAACACAACCAAACAGTGAAAGAATTGAACAAAACCATCTAGGACATAAAATGGAAGTAGAAACAAAAAATCTCAAAGGGAGACTACCCTGGAGATAGAAAACCTAGGTAAGAAATCAGGAGTCATAGAGCAATCCATCCACCAACAGAATACAAGAGATAGAAGAGAGAATCTCAGGTGCAAAAGATACCATAGAAAACATTGACACAACTGTCAAGAAAACACACAAATGCAAAAAGTTCTAACACAAAACATCCAGGAAATTCAGGATACAATGAGAAGACCAAACCTACGAAAATAGGTATAGATAGAGAGTGAAGATTCCCAACTTAAAGGCCAATAAATATCTTCAAAAATTATAGAAGAAACTTTCCTAACCTAAAGAATGAGAAGCTCTTAAAACATACAAGAAGCCTACAGAACACCAAATAGACTAGACCTGAAAAGAAATACCTCCTGTCACATAATAATCAAAACACCAAATGCACAAAACAAAGAAAAATACTAAAAGCAGTAAGGAAAATGGCCAAAGTACATATAAGGCAGACCTATCAGAATTAACACCAACTTCTCACCAGACTATAAAATTGATAAGATCCTGGACAGATGTCACTCAGACCCTAAGAGAACACAAATGCCAGCCCAGGCTACTATACCCAGCAAAACTCTCAATTACCATTGAGGGAGAAACCAAGATATTCCCCAACAAAACCAAATTTACATAATATCTTTCCACAAACACAAAAATTACAAAGGATAATAGTGGGAAAGCCCAATACAAGGAGGGAAATTATACCCTAGAAAGAGCAAGAAAGTAATCCTCTTCCAACAAATCCAAAAGAAGATAGCCACACAAAGATAAATTCCATCTCTAATAACAAAAATAACAGGAAGCAACAATCACTGTTCCTTAATATCTCTTAACATCAATGGACTCAATTCCCCAATAAAAGACATAGGCTAATGGACTGGATATTAAACGGGACCCAGCATTTTGATGCATACAGGAAACCCACCTCAGTGACAAAGACAAACACTACCTTAGAGTAAAAGGCTGGAAAACAAATTTTCAAGCAAATGGTCCTTAGAAACAAGCTGGATTAGCCATTCTAAAACTCCAGCCTGAGAACACAAAGGGAGGGACTCATGGCTCCACCTGTATAGGTAGTTGAGGTGGCCTTGTCAGGCATCAGTGGAAGTGGAGGGCCTTGGTGCCTGAAAGTTTGGATTCCCTAGTGTTGGGGAATTCGAGAGCAGGGAGGAGGGAATGGGAGGATGGTGGGAGCACAACCCTCATAGAAACTCTCAGAATTATATGGATTAGATATGATAGAGACAGGCTGCCAAAGACTAGATTACAGAATGCAAGCAAAAAATTATCTTGATACAAAAATTTGTTTGAGATTGTATATTGCAGAATACACAGCTTGGTGTATCTACTCATCAAGCAAGCTGAGCAACCTGCTCAAACCTCTGGTGTCCTGGAATTTCAGCTGAATGCAGTGAAGACACAGATGTCAGAGGCTTATCAATTTATTCTTTCCCTACCCCTCTTCTAATATCTCAATGCCTGTAATCACTTGAAGAAGTTTAATGAAGAGTCGGCACCCCATTCCCTGGGCTTGGGGACTGGGTGGTTAATATGGGTTGTCTTTCTAGGAAAAAGTAGTGGTTTTGTTGGAAAGGGGAGGAATAGCTAGGATTTATTGCATAGGCATAACCTAATGGTAGAAATCTGTATAATTGTTATTAAGCTGAAGTTATAATTTCTTAAATGGAAACAAAATTTACTTTGATTTCAAATTTAAGGTTTTCATTGGTATGAGTTTCTTATTGATATAAAAGTGAGATTAATATTGTTACTTTCATAGGCATTGTGCCTATATAACACTTTTAGGAATACAAGGCTTAGACCCAGTCCTTCTTTAACTTTTTTAACTGATTCGAGATGGTTAGCCTGTGAGTTAAGGGCCTATAGCAAATTCATGGCTCTGAGTTTATTGTTAGGGTGTTTTCTATATTTTATTTAGAAATAGCTGAGAGGAATTAACAGCCAACAGTCCAGACTGCCTTACATGAATAGTGGTTTTCAAAACGTCAGAAGTCCACAGAACTGACGTTACAAACATTTCTATATTACTGTTCATTTTGATTAGAGACCTGTCTGCTCCTGACAGCTTCCTGTCTTGGATTTAAGAAGAAATTGAGCATCTTTGGAGTTACTCCAGTTGTGGTGAGACGGCCACTAGGCAAGAATTGCCTCTTTTCATCTACAGAGAAATTACTGTCCAGAAAAGGACACACTTGTGGAATAGTTGACTGATTATATCTGCCAAGATAGAGTAATCAGCCTTAATAATTCTGCATTACTAGGTCTGTCAGATGATCCTGGGCCAGAAGGCCGAGATCGGATGCTCCAACGTTTTGTAGTATAGGAACTGTCCAGGTGTGTCAGCAGTATCTATAAATTGGCTAAGTTTTAGAAGCTATGCTTTGTGGTTCCCATAATTTTAGTTAATTCAGTCATTCTGGATTTCTGACTGGGTTGAAGACTTATAGTCTCATAGCCAATCCTGGCTATTTACTTTGAGAGAAATGATTTGTCAGCTGACATTCATTCTAAAGCCAAGAAAAAAGTCAGTTCAGAACTAAGTCTTTTAGTTAGGAGAGATGACAGAGGTTCTGGTTAGTCAGCAAAATGATTGACTGGGTATTAGGTCTATCTTGTACCTTACTGATACAAATTGGTATAGTTATGCTCTAATTGTATTTTGAGAGAAAAGTTGTTTTTTTTTTTTTTTTATTTTAACAAGAAGGGTGATACGTAAGAGGGGCTAAGGTGGGAGAAGTAAGGAGAGGAAGAGGAGGAGTAAGGAGAGGAGGAGGAGAAGGAAAGGAAGAGCTAGGAGAGAGAGAGAAAGAGAGAGAGAGGTGAGGGTGGGACATGGAGGCAGATGTTCCAATGTCTCCGACAGTCAAAGATAGTTGGTATATCTAGGTTGGGTATTGGGTTACACTTCTGATTGTATGGGCATCTTGTTATTGAGCATTACCAAACTTATAAAGCTTTGATTAACATTTTTTAAAAAGTTACAAAGAAAAAAAAGAAATTAAAAAGACATAATAATCAAGCACATTCAGGGCCACACAGAAGGCAAGGCAGCTGCAGCCTTATACTTAGAAAATCATCTTTATGAACAACCAAATTGTGTGTCCATTTATTTACATTCCAATTGCAGTAAGATATGGTTTTAGAATCAACATCTTTGAAAATTTGTAACCACATGATTAATACTTCAGAAACTAATTAAAATTTTTTGTTTTATCAAAAATAAAATAAAGCCTCCTTCTGGGCTAATGGGGTGGGACAGGTCTACAAGCAGTTTTCTTTATGAAAGTAGTTTTCCCAATTCAAATTTCCTCAACTGTGACATGAAATTACTATGTACAGCATCTACCTGGGACTGTCTCAACATTGTCTTAAGGGACTTTAGGGCTTGTGCAAAACCCAAGTGGTCATGAATCTCACATTACCTGCAGTGCTGTGAGAAATCAGGACCCCCATTTCGGACCTAGGAGCCTCCTATCTTCTAGTAAATCTAAGGGACTGTGACAGAGTACCTTGTTTAAGTAAGGCAGAAGCTCAAATCATCCATAGTTCTTGACCTGTTCTTTACATAGTTCATTAAATTTTCAGATAGTAATACATTTATTTTAACTGACAAATTGAAATGTAAAAATCGATCTCTTATTAGGTTTTATGTAAGTTTAGATATATGTGTACATTGTTTAATATACAAGTAAGGTATAGTATGTACTCATCACATACAAACATTGTTTCTCATAGTATAGGCACTCTAATTCTGTTTATTATTTAAAGTACATAATTCATGATCATTATCTATGTTATTATAGCATATTAGTGTACTGCAATAAAATAGAAAGTCTTGATATCACTGCAAAAAAAAAAAAAAAGATTTATTCATGCAAAGGAATTCAGACATAGGGTTAACATGAAAGAAGGCTCAGAGACAGACCTAAGAGTTAACAGAGAGATGCTGTCGAATGACAGAAAAACCGCAAAGTTGATATAGAACAATGAAAAAAATCACAAGGAAATGCCTGAAAAGACATAGAAACAGGTTTGAATATAAAATCCCATACACAGGACATGTTTAAAGTCTCAGGCAGTCCTATGAGCTAGGAGTTGTCTTAAAATGTGGGAGAAAATGAGGCCTGGCCTCTTGGGTTAGACACTGAGATAATGTACTTCACCTGACCAGAAACCTTGTCTCCATCTTTACTCCTGGCAGTTGCTGAACAGAGATTTCATCTCAGGAGTCAATTGTAATTGGCAGATGCCTGTTTTCATCTAGTCAGTGATTGGTCAGGGTGTGGACTTGAGACTTGCTAACAGGAGAGAAGGTGTGTTGTTTAGTTGTCAATTCAATTGGACTAAGAGGCACATAGAAGGTTAGTGAGGCACACCCCTGGGCGTTTCTGGGAGTTAGTCTGCAGAAATGGTTATATCCTGAGGACCTTGATCTAAACAGTGCATTCGTCCTTCAATTGATGAATAAGATGGTAGCATTAATAGGAGGCAGGGTCTTTGCAGAAAGTTGATCAGTGAGTGTGTCCTTACTCTGTCCTCGCCCTTCTCTCTTCTTGTCTGTTTGGGTGTGAGTTGATGTGCTGCTAGACCTTCTCCACCATGATTGACTGATGCCTCTGAAACCATGAGCCAAAGATGACCTTTCCTCCCAAAAGTACCTTCTGCTGGGTATTCATCATGTGACAAGAAAAAGTCATGAGTACACAGAACATTTGCAGAGAATGTCCCTTTCTTGACCAAATGCAAGTGAGAACTTAGGATACATGAAGCATTGTTAGCCAACTCTGAAGTCTGAGATGACAAACATTTGCATAAAAATTATACACAGAGCATAGGAGAACAATAGAAAAATGGGAAGAGCTCAGACCTTCCCTGAAGCCATGTACCCTCCAGAGTCTTTAGGGGAAATAGTGAATAACCTTTGTTATTTTATAATACTGGGGCATCAAGCCTAGAGACTTGTCATGCTAAACTACCAATCTACCACTGAATTACACCCCAGTCCAACTATGACTTATCTTTATGGCTTTCATTCTGGTGATCTGTTTTCTTCACCATGATCCATACAGGCTAAGAGAACTAACGAACTCCCTTCTAATGTGTTCCTATCTCTTATGGGTTTTTCAGTTTTCAGTTGACACAGAGTAATTCTATTTATTTATGGGTTACACTGTGACAGGTACTGTATGTAATATGGAATTATCATATCAGAGTAATTAGCATTTCTGTCACCTTAGACATTCAGTATTTCTTTGCACTAGGAACTTTGGGAATCTCCTATAATAGTTGTTTTGAACTATCTATTAATTGTCAACCAACCAGGGCAATCCTATTGCCTCTAGAATGCTTCCTCTTTCTTTAAATGATGTATTAAATCAAGTTCTGAAGAAATGACATACATTTTTTAAAAATCTGAAAAATTCCGAAGCAAAAATTTATGGACAAATGGAGTTCTTTACAAAAATAACAGGTTATGTTCATGCTAGCCAGAAATTATGAGAACAGTATTGGCTTTGAAAACATGTCTGATTATGTTGATCTTGGACGTGGTTATCTTACTGTCTGTCCAGTGGTAAATTCCCACCAAGAGGCAGTCTCCTCATCCCACTCTTTTTCTCCGGATGGTGCTAATGATTCCTATATGACAGACACATCGAAGAATGAATTCCATTGACAAGCAGATGGGGGAATGCATTAAATTCACATATGGATTTACTAAGTCACTCTGAAGTACAAACTCCTCCCTGGCAAGGTCGTATCTCTGCAGTGGTTTGTTTTCACCTATTTCTTTGAATGTGTGCTTCCTGCCAACAACAGCAGTCACCTCAGAATGAAGGTTACTGGTTGTCAGTAAAGGTTTAGTGATCAGAGGTTTTGATCTGTGCCTTTTGTTCCAGCTCTATATTCTCATGTAGTTTAGACTAATGAATGAAGCACGGAGGAATTTCCATTTTTCTCTCTGAGTGCATATTAATTATGTGCATTATCTTCCTACCAGGAATTCAGCTCTCTACTTCCACTTTCTGCCCAGATTCCTGTTGCTTCTTTCTCTGTTGCTGTTGCTGGTTTGTTTTGAGAAATTTGTAATGGAGTCAGGACAAGAACTTTGGGTTTGCTGTTGATGATAACAGAAATTTCTTCAAGTCTCCCTTGCCCCCCCATCCACTGGTTCTTCATCCTGGGGAACGAGTAAAGCTGGCAAGGCCCTGGGACTGAAGGTCGTGCTGCCTGGCTTTGTGGAGACAGATGGCCATTGCTCATCACGTTAGCAAGAAGCTTGATGTTCACTTCTGGACATCAGCTGTTCACTATGTATGTTAAGTGATCATTTAGCTTCAGGTGGCACCAGCCTGGTGCCGTCTGTCTGGTCTCCTGCTTCCACAATGGAAAATATTTGGACAGTGACATTTTCCTTCCTGGCTTTCACTATGAAACAAAGCAGGCTTTTCATATAACAACTAAGATAGCCACAGATCCCTCTCTCTGCATTTCATTAGTGTGACCCTGCTCTGTTGAGAAAGTACTTTGAATTTAGAACCCCAAGTGGCAATTTTGTAAGATATCTGAAACAAAATCCTTTTTAGACTCTATTTTATATGATTTATAAGTCTTAACTTAGTCTTCTCAGCATCATATTTCCATTTAAGGGCAACATAATTTAAGTACTGACATGGGAAAATGTCCAGGGATATAAGAAGCAAAGGGAAATAGCTGGACACTTTACATAATATATTACATATTGACACAAAAATATGACAATTTAGTTCTTGTGTGTACCTTCTAGTAGGTAACTGTGGAGGATCCAGAGTCAAAGCGAGGTGACATTCAATTACATTAACATTCTTAGAAGCTACTGAAAACACAAATGAAGCAGATACATCCCTATGAACTGAAAGCAATGGGAGCCCCACGGCTGGGGTGGGGAAGAGGGTGGAGGAATGGAAAGCAGATGAGGGGGCAGGAGCTATCAGGACGCCATGGTCACTGACACATGGAACATTGCTTGGTTCATAAAGAGTGTTAGCTTCCTCGGTCATTGCAGCTTCATTGACAAACACTGTTTCTGAAGTGGCTTCAAGTTCTCTGGACCATATGTCATTAATATTAATTAATACAGATTAATAGGTGTTCATGTTGGCCCTGGTCCCTCCTACTGACCTGTGGAGAGACTGGGGCCTGGCTGTCTCTACTAGGTGGTGCCATTCCTGCAAATTTGTGTTTGCTGTCCTGACTCTACCAAACTAGATGGCTGATATATCTGTGAAGTGTTTGTCAGTGGATGGAGCTGCCACTCTAACCTGTGAACTTGTGAACTGCTGAATTCCAGACAACATAGATGGGAGCTGCTCCAAAGAACCATGTCTAAACAGGTCCACTTCCCCTGTGTCCTTTATTTCCCCACTACCTCTGGTGGTGGGCTAGAAGAGAGGCTAAAGTGTTTAAAAAACCATCATTAAAAGTTGGTTTTAAAAAAATCAGTTACAAGTTTATGTCAAACTTCTCTGGTTAGTGGAATAATATGGGGAATGGGAATTGTGAAATCAAAGCAGCTATTCTTTCTTTGAGAACTTATATTTTTACAGCGAATAGAATTCTATTTTTTCCAAAAGATGTATGTACCTTTTCTTCCTGACAGGCCTTAATCGGGGTTCATAGGTTGTGGACATCCTTGCCTCAGGCAACATTCTTGCTAGTCAGATTTCATCACTGTGACAAGCTGATAAGGAAAGAAAGATTTGCTGTGACTTATGGACCCAGAGGGTCAGGCCATGTCCATTTTCCCTGCTGTCTTGGCTCTATGGGGGCAGTATCGTGGCAGGAACATGAATTAGCACAGCGTTCTTAAGCTTCCTAAGGCTGTGACCCTTTAATACAGTTCCTCTTGTCATGGTGACCTCAGCCATAACATTACTTTTTACTACTTCTAACTAACTGTAATTTGGTTGCTGTTATGAATCATAATGTAAATTTTGGGGGGGATGAAGGTTTTGTCAATGGGGGTCACGACCCACAGGTTGAGAACTGCTACTGGAGAGTGTTTCTCCCGGGCATCGGGGAGGTAAAGCTGGAGGAAAAGGCTGGAACCAGGATATCCCTTCTCTGCCTGCAGTGATCCCACCTACTAAACTCACCATGGGCCAATGGCAACACAGGCTGAGGACAAAGCATTTAACAGGAGTCTGGGAAACATTTCAGATCTAATCTAGAGCAAGATAACAGCCCTATCCCTGCCACCTTCCTTGTAGAAGGCATTTCTCCCAGAAGCACTCCACTGCTTGAGCTAGGTCCCTACCCTGATTTTAGAGTCCAGAGAAGTGCTTGCTTTCAACTGTGTGCAGAGAACACACAGATTTCCAAGTCAGAAGTGTACAAGGTTGAGCATATTTTTGGTACCTTTGTAGAAAAATGTCCATGAACATATCCTCATGGAGAGTTTTAAAAACGAGTTTGGACCTGAGAAAAGTCTCACCTAAGTCCTGCATAACAGTGGTTTTCCACCCATGGGTCTCGATCCCTGGGATTGCATATCAGATACTTACATTATGGTTCATC